>PVIY010004796.1:0-99562 GCA_004026745.1 Myrmecophaga tridactyla | reverse complement strand
CCTGACATATGACCATAAGAGTATTAGTAAGATGGCAGACAATTCCACATTAATTTCCTAGCTTGGGAATTTTTAGGAAAAAATAAATTTAAACCCAATCTCTGAATGTAGGCTTGTGGTTAAAAATCTCAGTTGATATTTACTTTTCCCTACTCTTAGTAGCCAGGAGGAGACAGGTAGCTTTCCTATTCATCTCCCTTTGATGGTGTGCAATATTGTTTTGTTATTTTTGTTTGTCTGTTTGTTTTTCTTCCCTCATCTACCCTTTCACTAAATGCTGCCATTTGAGGGCTTTGACTTCATTTGGGGTGTCTGTTAAGTTCCTGTTTTATATTGCAATCCAAGCCCCACCCATGTTCAGAGGGCATCCAAGTCATCAGTGCTGCTAACCACTTCCCTTCTAGCTTCCTAGTTTTTCAAGTCCTGGAGATTTCCTTTCAGTTCATTCAAATTTAGTCTTACATTTAAAATGCCATTTTCATTATTATCCAATATTTCTAAGTTTCTTCTTTTCTTATGAAAGTGAAATGACTTTTGTTATGAAATTTGCCATATTGCTGGAAATAAAAGTTCTAAACCTCTCTTTTTGCTTAATTATATTTCATGGATACAAGTCTCTAAACACAATTCTGCATTAGGTAATTTAAAGGTGCCTAGTATTCCATTTTTAGAACATACCATAATTTATTGTTGGATATTTAACTTTTATTCTTTCTATCTTTCATGACAATTCATATTTTTAATAACAACCCATACACACACACACACACACACACACACACACACACACACACACACACGTCTTTGCTGAATTGTCCAATTATTTCACTAGGGTAGAATCATGTGTGATATCAGATAAAATTTTCTGAATTGCCATCCAGAAACTTGTATTTCAGGGCTGGTTTTCTGCCATATACCTTTTCCTGTATGATTATTTTTCAGTTGATGTTCTGTCAGTATTATGGGTGGGATAATTCATCCTTACATAGGACTATTTCTTTCAATGGAAAATGTAATGCTCATATCCCTGCAACTACACATTGGAGGCACACTCCATGTATTGGCATTGTCCCAGTCAAGCACAAACCTGAGACCAAAGAACATACCAGACAGAAGATTAGACATGGGCTTAGTTAAGGACTTAGGGACTTAGGGGCAGGAGAATAATTCTTCCTAATGACAGCCGATTGGGTAGTGGAAATTGACTCTGCCTAAAACCAAAAGGGAAGAGTGTGTCAAGAGGGAGGCTTATAAAATTTAACAGAAAAAAAAAATTAACAGAGTCCCCTGAGATTTGGTTACAAAGAGGTATCAGCAGATTCTCCTGAGATTTGGTTCAGCAGTCTTGCAAGAGTTGGTTATCAACAGTGATTAGGGGAGGGGAGCTTTGCATTCTTTGACCACTAATGTCTTTTCCCTGCAGTGGCTGCTCTCAGAATGGAGGAGGGGGCCAGGGCCCAGGCCCTAGGTCCTTACAAGCATGAAGGGCAGTCATTCATCTTCTTGAGAACCATCCTTCTATAATGCTATTAAACTTTCTGGATCCCATTTCTAGTTGTGATTACATTTAACATCATGTATATGGATTACATTTTTGAACTAACTGTAGAGCTTTTCTTTAAATAGGAAAATTAATCACATTAAACTTATCATATTAGGCTTATTCCTTTTATTTCAACTGTGTTATTTTGTTTTCCATGATCTTGTTTCATTTTTATTATTATATGCTTTGTGTGAATCAGGATATTTTTTCCATCTGATAAAATTAAAAGTTATAGGTGGATTTTCACACTACTTATGGTTAAATTGAACTCTTTGCAAGCATTTAAATCTATATTTCTCAATTCATCAACCCTGAGGATAATGAAATATCATTTGATTACCTGGAAATAATGAAAATATTAAGCACACATGTATTTGCTACTACCTTAAGTGTGTTTTCCACTTCCATTGTTGGATTTTCTGCAATTTTTAATTGTTTTTTACTTATTAGCATTACTTAAAATTTTGCTATAATATTCTTTTTCTTCCTTTACATTATTTTTTAACTTTATCATTTTTTAAATTTCTTTATCATTTTTATTTATTTCAGTGCATTGTCTTATCTTCTAGTTTGTTCTTACTTTATATTAGCTATATATTATTTTAATTTCCTTCAGACCACAAATTAATTGGTATCTAAATGTACATCTAATTCATAGATTACATCTTTATCAAGCATAAACAATTCCCATATCTTTTGCACACCTTGTACAAATCTTGCTTTCATTTCATTCGATCTTTAATTAAGTTTCCATTGTTTTGGTATTTCGTAACAGGAAGCTGGTTGAAACTTTTCCTCTTGCCTTCAATTACAGCTAAAACCTGAATCTGCAACAAATAGATGATAAGCACCATCACGTAAAAGGAGTTTCTAAAAACATCTCTGCAGGGCTGGTTTAACTATTTGCCAGACAAACCCTAATGTGACTCTGTTTGGGTTACACCCTTGTGTAATCCCTTGCTCTTGAGGGAGGGCAAAATTTGTGACTTAGAACGCAAGAGAGGTGATGAAATGTCATTTTTGTACATTACCTATAAGCAATATGACTGTGTTTCTAAGATTTCATCATAGCAGGCCAAAGAAAGATTCCCTAGCTGGCCTTGAAGAGGCACCCATGTTATGAACTACCTATGGGAAGGGGTCTATGGCTGAGACCTGGTCATGGCCCCTGACCTCACAGCCAATAAGAAGCTCTGTCCTGTAGTCATACAGATAGAAAGAAATGAATTCTGCCAACAGGCTGCATGAGCTTGTAATCAGATTCTTTCCTAATTAAGCCCCCATATTAGAACATAACTTGACTAATATCTTGGCTATAGAACTGTATGACTCTGAGCTGAGGGCACAGCATATCTGTCCCTGGACCTCTGACCCATGGGCAATTATGAGATAATATATGTTTATTGTTTTAAGCTGTACATTTGTGGCAATTTGTTACACAGCAATAGAGAGCTGAAACAACTATTAATAGGTTTGTGTCAATTGCCCAATCATCTACCTCTACCCATCTTTTATAAGTAAAGACTAGAAATTGAAGACATAAGTATTTAGATATTGTGATATAATGCTAATTAGTTGGAATAAATTTTAAGTTTGATCTTCTCTTCTTTATGGGAGAGGAGAGAATTGTTCCATTCCCTCCCAAGTCAAGGGTGGAGAATTCCAAGAAAACTACTTATAAAGATTTGGAGTTTCTGGAAGAATGGAATGCTGGCACATTACTCTTTATCAATATGCCTGCTGAAAATCTAAAACTAATTGCTCCACCCTGTTCTAAGAGATTTCTTGGAAGGGCTTCCATGTATCCCATTGTGCTGGTTTGAATATGTTATATACCCCAGAAAAGCCATGTTCTCTGAGTCTTCATTCAATATTGTTTAGGGTGGAAATCTTTGATTAGATTGTTTCCATGGAGATACAATCCACTCAATTGTGGGTGTGAGCCTTTGATTAGATGGAGCTATGACTCTACCCATTCAAGGTATGTCTTGATTAGTTTACTGGAGTCCTTTATAAGGGGAAACATTTTGGAGAGAACTCAGAACTGACAGGGCCAACATGGGACCCAGATGTTTAGAGATGCAGGAAGAAATGCCCCTGGGAAAGCTGTTTGAAACCAGAAACAAAAGACCCCAGCAGATAAGCCTTTCCAGCTGACAGAGGTGTTCTAGACCCATTGGTCTTTCTTGAGCCAAGTTATCTTTCCCTGGATGACTATATATTAAAACTATTTAATATATTTATGGTCTTAGAACTGTAAACTTACAATGTAATAAATACTTTTTTTAAAAAGCTGTTCCATTTCTGGTATATTGCATTCCAGCAGCATTATCAAATCAATACACCCATGGAGATATCGAAGAGATATACAGAGAAGCTGTTCCTGCTTTTGCCTTGTGAAGTTTGAAGACTGGCTTCTGGTAGAACAACTCATGAAGACAGGAGCTTGGAAGAGGAGGCAGTAGTAACACACTGCTCAATGATCACTTGACAAGGCAAGAATATCTGAGCTCTCCACAGACTATCCAGTGTTTAGCCATCTTGAAAAGTACTATACTGAAGATGGTGGTTGATCAGGCTTAAGGACGCAGAATGGTGTAAAGTTGTGGTGTGTACTATCGGGACACAACTGATAGAGAGACTGTGGGGTTCAGTCTGAAAACTTATCCCCAAGTCAGGAAACTCTACATATAAAAATCCATATGGATCTTCTAAATAAACCCACAAATGCATCACACAAGAGAGCCTTAGCCAGCAGTCAAGTGCCTCCCACAAAAGATACTGACAACAATAGAATGTCAATACAACTAGAAATTTTGGCTCTTTTCCTCTGAAACTTCCTTCTACAAACTTGGCCCTGAAAAATCCAGCAGCAGCAGAAGATGAAGGACAAATGAATAGATAGGTCCAATTCAGATATGACTTGGAGTAGAAGAGAAATTTTTATCTTTAGAGGCATTTACTATTTGAAATTAAACAACACTAGGCTTCCGTTTGTTTTAATCCTAATACTGATCAGAAAGATATGGGATTTGCTTATGGTATCACCAAGGCTCTCAGAGAGAGGAAAGATAAGACAGAGTCACAGGTCTTAGTTGGAGAGCTATGGAACCTTTTTCCCCCTTCAATTCAGTCATCTGTAATCTAATTATGATTTTTCCAATCATTTATTCATTTCTAAATCAGAGCAGGTCTGTCCAGAATTGGTACTATAACCTACAACCTACTGCAGTGTGGGGGAGATTTTCTTTGCATTCTTGCACTTACGCATCTTTTGATTTTTTCAGTCAAAGATGTAAACTGGACTGAGAGAGGGTGTATCTTCTATCACCAATCAAATCCTTAAGAAGACTCAGGAAGGTAAGACGGTTTCTATACTTACCAGCAATCTTAACAGGAAAACTTCTCTGCACACTTATTTTTCTCTTCGTTTTCTTAAAATTATTACACTAAAAGCAAGTTAACCAGCTCTGGAGTTCTGTTAATTTAACCTATACTGAAATGTTAGTAATTCTGATCTCCCTGAGAATTTTGCCTACTAGAGTTGGGGCATTCCATATCCTGGGGATGATGCATAGTGCTCCTAAATTTTGGGATTTTTCTGGCATTAGAATAAGTTGGCCCCCTTAGTGAGATTTGGCTAGATCCAAACCCAGTTGCTTACAAATTCTTAATGATGTAACTACATGTATTTTCCCAGTGTTAGCTCTGGAATTTCTTGTTTAGAAATGGCAAAAATAGATCTCTATTGAATAGTTCTAGGTTCGCATATGGACTTTCTAAACCTTAGATATTTGTCCCAAGCTCTTGCTCCTTCAAATTTGGAGCATTTTCTTCACATTTTTCAAATTCTCACCCATGTTGAGGGAAATCCTAGCTGTAATTTAGAAGTCAAGTAAAAAATAGTTTGTTTATTTAGAAGTGGTGTTGAGTGAACATCAAGATTTATTCATGACAGGTCTGGCTTACATCTGTTTTCTTTGTGTGATTATAAATAATGCCCCTTTAATTTTCAAAAGCCATTTGTTTTGGAATGCAATTTATACAGTCACACTATTGATAAGCCAAGTCATGCATCACACCACACTTTTTATTACATAGCCTAGCACTTGTACTTGTAGCCTCACCTTTGCTGTCTCCAAATGTTCTTGATTCTTTATTCTTTTATTTTTGTTCACTATCATAAGTTTGATAACTCATAATGGTTTATTTTTCCTACTTAAGTTTCCCATTAACCAACTAAATCAATTTCTAAGGGGGGGATTGGAAGCATGTTCTACAAGAAATTTTGCATGCATGAAATTGTGAGTCTGAGATTAGAAATTTACTAATTCTGCTGCTTATATTGTTTCATATAAACAATGGCATGGCACATAGGAAAAAAAATATTTTCCCACATGTGCCAGTTTCAAAGGGTGTATGTACCCTAGAAAAGCCATGTTTTAATCCTAATCCCATTTTGTAAAGTCAGCCACTTCTTCTAATCCCTATTTAGTACTGTATGTTTGAAACTTCAGTTAGATTATCTCCCTAGAGATGTGACTCAATCAAGAGTGATTGTTAAACTGGATAAGGTGGGGACATGTCTCCATCCGTTCCAGGTGAGTCTTGATTACTTTACTGGAATCTTATAAAAAAGAACAACAAGAGAGAAAACCAGGAGATTTTGAGAGAGCAGAATGATGTAGCCATGAGAAGCAGAGAGTCTACCAGCCAGAAACCTTTGGAGATGAAGAAGGAAAATGCCTCCTGTGGAGCTTTATGAAACAGGAAGCCAGGAGAGAAAGCTAGCAGATGATGCTGTGCTCACCATGTGCCCTTCCACATGTAAGAGAAACCCTGACTATGTTCACCATTTGCGTTCTCACTTGAGAAAGAAACCCTGAACTTCGTCAGCCTTCTTGAACCAAGGTATCTCTCCCTGGATGCCTTACATTGGACATTTCTATAGACTTGTTTTAATTGGGACATTTTCTCAGCCTTAGAACTGTAAACTAGCAACTTATTAAATTCTCCATTTTAAAAGCCATTCTGTTTCTGGTATATTGCATTCTTGCAGCTAGCAAACTAGAGCACCACATGTTATGGAAACCCTCCCCAAAATGCATCATCTAATGAGGTCTAAAATTTATCTTTTGGCTTAAGCATTTCCTGCCCAGGGTCTTTTTTAAATAGAAATTTCTTATGGAATTTGGCTAAGACATTAACTTTGTAACTCCTTAATGTGAGTTCATTTGACTCAAGAAGCAAGAGAACCTAAAAGTGTACTAGGAACGAGAGTAGCCACAGATAGAGAACTGAAGGGGAAAAAGGCAAGGAGCAACACCAAGCTGACTCCTTGCTGTGAGATAGGACAGAAAATATGAACAAAGCAGTAAAAGCACCCTAGGGCAATTATTATACTATATTTGGACAGTACTCTCTTCCTTTCAGTTCTTTTTCCCCATGGTTTGAGAGGAAAACAAGTTATTTTTTTCCTCACATTATTTCCCCAAATAGACTTTCAGTTGCAGAAGCAACAGCAATAGATGTAGCAGTAGAACTGAACCTTTGAAGGTCTGGCAAGGGCACTAGGAGACAAGGGAATGACATCAAAATAAAAGTTGCACTTGGAAGTCAAGGAATATGAAGCAGTGATTCACTATTGCTTAAGATTGCTTCAGGTCATGGCAATACTTCAGTGGGGAGGAAGAAGGGCTTAGCAAATCCCAGAGTCACAATTTGCTTGCAGAGCCTTTGCAAGTGTAAACCACTTCATGAAAAGGCAGTAGGACAACATACTAGTAAATACTGGATTTAAAAAATCTACTCTGGCTCTGAATAACTGCCTTTCTTCTAGGGTAAATGGAAGCTATAAAAGAAAAAGAAAGATGCAATTTTGGGGGGGTTTCTTTTAAGATAATGGGCTCTGTAAAGGCAATGCCTATAGTTCATTGACTTTGAGGCTTCTAAGGAAACATCAAGTTCTCTAGTCCAGGGTTTGCCTGGCTATAATTTAGAAAATATAAGGAGGAGACCACAAAACTGTGATTTTCAACAGGTCCTTTGGTGTTTTTAATGAATAGAGAGGTTTGGAAACCACTGAGCAAATCTTACTTTTCAGATATTTGAATGGCCTGATTGGCATGAGATCAATATTCAATAACACTTAATCCATAGAAGAGAATGAATAAAATCTGGGTGTGGATTTGGTCTTTTGTCTTGCAAGATTCCATTTCCCCTCCTGAAATCTTCCTTTAAAACTTCATACTTATAAAATAAATGATGGCTGGAGTGTTTTTTTGTTTGTTTGTTTGCTTTAATTTGAACTCCATCCTCAGCTCTGAGCTGCAGTCTAGATGGCTTATAGTCAATTTGTTTTTCTTCTCTTAGGTGTCACTGAGTGTAAATTGTTTTCAGACCATTGAGAAGATTTCTCTCCCTTAATGTTTTGGAGGAAGATGAACTACTCATTGAGCTGACAGGAGTAAGAGTCGTAGAATTAGTTTGGTTTTGGAAATGACATATGGCTGGAAGGTAAAAAATCAACAGAGATTCATATCCTGGAAGACTAGTTAGTCTATTTTGGCTGCTGCCATTATTTTTCAGCCCACAAATCTGCAGGCATAGTGTCAAGGTCAGCTGCAACTATTTTTGAATTCTTTGGTTCTGTTATCAGCAGAATTGATTAGCACTGCTTTCCACCTTGTGTGGCATTTTTAAAGGAAGCAAAGATAATCAAATGGTCATGCAGAAGTATTTGAAGAGTCAAGCTAAGTTAGGTGAATGCAATGAAGTGAATATAGGATTGACTATTTTTATCTAATTAACCTCTAACTAATCAGGCTTTAATGCCTGGCCCCAAATATGAAACTGATAAAAAATATTTCTTCTTTCAACCATTTTCACCTTTTATTCTTTCTCCTCCCCACAACAAAGGACTGGGAGTAGTGGTCCTTTCTTTTAAAGCATTTAGGCCTCCTTCCTCCAATTCTAAGTAGTCTCTCTGGTTAGTCATTAGATGAAAGGACAGTATTGTCCCTTGGGATCCATCAGTTAGTGGAATATGATTTTTAGATAAAAGTGTTTTCTAATTCTCTATGAATTTTACCCCTGAACCAATGGCATAAAGAGAATAGGGGACCCTTCTGGTGTTAGCCAACTGTCAGAGCTCAGTTGAGTTGCACTGTGCCTTATCAAAGACAAGCCTTTTTTATATGGTCATTACTAAAACTCAGATAAACTCTTTCTCAGAGCATAGCGTTATTCTCATTCTAATGAATCAGCAAAGACATCATACCCCAAAGGTTAATGGTAATTGCAGAATGGATAAACCTTTAAATAATTTGTAGCATTCTGAATATGACTGTTATATTTCAGGTTGATTATTTGCTAACATGCATTTGGCTCATTATAGTTTACAAAGGGCTTTGAAGTACACAATCTTATTTAAAGTTCATCACAGTCCTTGGAGATGAGTGCTGTTATCCTCATTTTATAAATGAAGTAGCTGTGCCCAGAGCTGAGGGCAGCAAATTTGGGTCCCCAACTCAGGTTTCCTGTCTCTCAATCTATTGACTTCTCCATTTCAAAAATCACCAATCACCTGTAGGTATTGCCTACATGCTACAAAATCCTGTACATATTTCCAAATTTGTGAGGTTTTTTTAGAATTATAGAGAACATATTTGTCTAGAAGTGAAGTGTGTGTGATATTGAAGACAGAGCTTGTGGTGGTCAGGTTCATGCGTCAACTTGGCCAGGTGATGGTGCCCAGTTGTCCAGTCAGGCAAGAGCTAGCCTGTCTGTTGCTATGAGGACATTTCATGAACTTAAATCATGACCATGTTGGCTGCATCCACAGCTGATTGCATTTGTAATCAGCTAAGGGGAGTGTCTTCTGCAACGAGTAATGTTTAATCTAATCACTGGAAGGCTTTTAAGGGCGATTTAGAAGAGACAATTGCTCTTACTGTTTTGCCAGCCATTCTCCCATGAGATTTCATTGAGGACCTTCATTGGAGCTGTCAATTCATGGCCTGATCCTACAAATCTTGGACTCTTAAATCTCCATGGTTGTGTGAGACACTTTTGAAAATTTTATACTGACAGATATTTCCTGATGATTCTGTTTCTCTAGAGAACCTTAACTAATATAGAGCCCTAGACTAAGAATTTAAAAATGTAATGCTATCTGGTTTCTATCTGCCACTATGTGACCTTGGGAAATTTGCCTAAACTCCTTTGAAATTCAGTATTCTTTAATGGATACACTGAAGATTCCTGTGTGGGTGTAGTTTCAGATCTCTATTGCTGTGCAACTTACTTCCCCCAAGACTTAAAAGAAGAATGTGTTAAGAATTCATTCAAGTAGGGTTCAGAGGAGACTCTTCTGCCCCGCTTGACTTTGGTTGGTGTTTACCATCTTGGCTGCATCCAGCCAACAGCTGTGTTGGACTGGAGGTTCCAAGAAGCCTTCCCTACCATGTCTAGCACTCTCCAAATGATCTCTCTCTCTCTCTCTTTTTCTCCTTTTCTCGCTTTCTCTTTCAGTGTCTTACTCTCTTTCTCTTTCTCTTTCTCTCTGTGAATCTCATATTTCAATAGACTTGCCTGGTCTTCTTTTCAGTATGTTGCTGCCTTCTAAGGAGAAGAAGTGGAAGGCATAGACCTCTTAAAAGCTAGGTCTGAAAAGGCACAACATCACTTCTATCACATTTTATAGGTCAAGGTACATCTCAAGGCCAATCCAGATTCAAGAAAAGAGAAAATAGTTTCTACTTCTCAATGGCTGCAGCATTATACATGTACAGGGAGGGAAGAGATTAATGATACTCATCTTTGAAAATTGTATCATGGTCAGCTTTAGATGACTTCTGTAATTATTCACCAAGAGACTAAAAGCTACATTTATTTAAACTCAAAATTTACTTGGTATTCATTATGTACAGTTTTTGAAAACTATTGTTTGTTATGGGTAAATACTTGTTCTCTCCTTCATGGTAGCATAAAAGGCAGATGTCACCTAAATAAACACATAGAAAAGCATTTAATTTCAAACTTGGACAGAAGCTATGAAGGAAATGTAAAGAGTGCTAGAGCATGATGGCCTGCCTTAGACAGATGAGTCAGGAAAAGCATCTGAATGAATGATATTTGACTTGAGGGCTTTAATCTGAGTTGCAGTTCACCATGTGAGAAGAAAGGAAAAGAACATCCTAGGCAGAATCCACAGCACACATGATGATCTTGAGCTGTGGTCCAAGTACTGAGAGAAGGTCAGTGTGGCTGGAGGCTAAGGGTTCAGGGTGTGTGGCATGTAAACAACAATGGAGAGATAAGTTGGGGCAGCACTACAGTCATTGTCGGAATCTTCCCCCTTTTCATTCAGATGTTTAAAGACAGTTCAGCCAAACTACATTCAATAATAAAATGGCATGGCTGGATATGGCTGGTGATGTATATATACTCAAACAGATTGTACAATTTTCTTCTGTTTTGTTAAATAGGTTTCCACTGTCACTGACAGGTGTGTGTGGGCAGGAAGGAGAAGGGTAGAAAAGAATTTTCAAAGATAGAGATTCAGGAACATATTTTTCCCTAACAAGATCATTTCCCTTTCCTGAGCCTCTATAATTCGTAATGGTATTACTCTCTTGGTTTCTGCATCATTAAGTGACTCTGAAATACAATCTACAAATTCAACCTGTACTGGGCCTGCAAGCACAGAATCACACAAATTAATATTTTAATTGAGTTGACAAAGTCCTAATGAAAATGACTACCACTTAAATTGTAATTATGCATGCAGAACAAAGAGTATATTCAAAATGTGATTGTTTTTTCCTCAAAAGAAGCAAAGCCCCAAACTAAATGATAAATTCAAAGTCAGGCAGTTAGAACAGGCTTTAAATCATCACAGATCTAGGATATCACTGTTTAGTATGGGAAGAATGAACTGAAAAAGATACAATGCCTCCTGATAGGGGAAAATAATCTGCTAGATAGGAATTTACACCAATTCAGCAGCTATTTAACTGATATTTATTGTATGCCTAGTTCCATACTGGGTAATTAGGGTGGACACAAAAAGTGTGCAATGCTGCAGAACTCACAGTCTTGCTAAATGAACAGGAGCAGCCTAACCAGGAAGGTTGAATGCAAATAATTTAGTATGGAAGTATCAAAATCAGTTATATTGACTTTAGGAAAAAAGGTCCTTGAAATTTATGGGGGAGTCCCTCATTGTAAAGACAAACAAGTATGATTAGATCATTTTAGGCCTGATAAGTAGCTACTATAATCAGACACAATGCTGTCATGTGTTTATTACCTTCTCAGCATCCATTCCCCACCTCTCTCCTTCCATCTATAGTTCTGGGTAAGCTAACAACCATAAGTAGCCATTCTGTGACTTGTGTCCTCATGGTTTAGTGATGGGATGTCTAGGACAAATGACATAGCTGCTCAGATTAGAGTGACTTTTTGCACTTTTACTGGGACTTCAGGGACACATACTCAGTTCCCCAATGGTAATGAAGGGATGGATGTATCTTAGTGACTGCTCAAAGTTACCAGGGGAACACAGGGTGGCACTTGCCTAAGAATGGACTCCATACTGAGGACATGGAGCCAATATCTGAGGATTGGAAAAAGGATATCCATCTACCTTTTCATTGTTTTACTTGTTTATTTGTTTATTCACTTATTTATTTTTTACCCTTTGAAGCCCAACACAATCTAAGAACAAGTCTTCCACTTTCCCTGTGGAAAAGGACATTCATTTGTCCTTGGATGATCCAGCTTGCTCAACTGATACCTGTATTCAGTAATACCGTATGAGAGGAATTGCCATAGAACTTTTAAGATCCCCTCTCATCCTAAGAGTCTATGATTTTAGCTTCCTATAAAAGACACTTCTTACACTGGACTGGACTAATTTTTTCTAAGTTAGAACCGATGATCATTAGTGAGTGAGTAAGTAAGTTTTATAGCTAGTGTGGGAAGTTGGAGGCAAGGAAGAAGAAAATTCATCTCCTGACTACATAGTAAAAATATTCATTTTTTTCCCTTTAATGTGTTTATACAGATTTAAAACTTAATTTACAATTATTGTCAATCCAAAAATTATTAGCATACCCTGAAAACAACTTGTAGTTTTATTCTGCACTGTGTACTGTCTAAAGGAAGACATCATAGCATATTAAACTATGCATTGTCAGAGCCTGGCACAGGACCTAGGCCCTGGTGAGAGATGTTGAGTTTCCATGAGATGTCGAGGTTCCATAATCGACGTTCCATAACACGTCAGGAAAGTATAGATGTACAGATGCCAACACCCTTGTGTGGGTTCAATATGAAACCACAACAAAGTCCATCAAACGACGCATGTGATTCTAGGGATAACTTTTTGCTTGTGGCAGGAAATAAAATACTTGAACCAAGATGAAAGAACTAAGTTCGGCCAGTTCTGGTGGGGGAGAATTGGGAATGCTTGAGCCTCCATTCTAATTAGCATTCAACAATGTCCATGAATAAGAACTTCATAGCTCCTGATATTATTTTTCCTTATTCTCCTTTAATTATTTACTTTCTTACCTTCCCAAGAAGACAAGTGGATATTATTAGCAATTAACCACAATATACCAAGCTGATGATCTGTATAAACTAACAAGGGTAGAGGCAGCCTCAAATAGAATGCGACCTTATTCTGAAGAGTGTCTTGTTGAGATATCTTTTTTAATGAATTTTTAAAAGATAATTCAAATAACACATTACTACTAATGGCCACTATAGAGAAACACCTGTATTTATAACCTTTCTGGATGTGATCTGGGAGAATGCAGTCTTTTCAAGACAAATAGGAATTACCAGCTATGTCCCTCAGCTCAGAAACAAAGAAAATAACTGAGGAGGGTTGTGAAGAGATGGCAGATTAGGGAACTCCAGGATTAAGTCTCTCTACTAGAACAACTTTTAGAAAGGCAGGAAATGTCTGTAACAACTACTTTAAACTTCTAGAGCCCAGTAAAACATGGTACACATCCAGGGAAGAGCTGGCAAGCAAATTGCAGTAAAGACTAATGTTCTAGTTTGCTAGCTGCCAGAATGTGATATACCAGAAACAGAAAGGCTTTTAAAAGGGTGAATTTATTAAGTTGCACATTTACAGTTCTAAGGCTATGAAAGTGTCCCATTTAAGTAAGTCTATAAAAAATGTCCAAATTAAGACACCAGCAAGAGGTTACCTTCATTCAAGAAGACTGATAAAGTTCATGGTCTCTTTCAGCTGAAAGGGTACATGGATGATATTGACTAGCTCTCTCCTGGCTTTTTGCTTCATGACGCTCACCTGGGGATGTTTTCCTTCTTCATCTCCAAAAGTCTCTGGCTGTGTGGGCTCTTATGGTTTTTGTGGCTCTAAAACTTCCAAAATATTTCCTCTTTTAAAGCCTTCCAGTAAACTAATCTAGACCCACTTGGAATGAGGGGAGTCACATCTCCCTCTAATCAAAGGTTAGTGCCTATTATTGGGTGTACCGCATCTCCATAGAGATAATCTAGTCAAGTTTCCTACCTGCTGAATAGGGATTAAAAGAAATGACTGCCTCCACATGATGGATCAGGATTAAAACGTAGCTTCTCTAGGGTACATAATCCTTTTGAACCAAAACATCTCATAAATTGCTCTCTCTGCACAGGGGGTTACTGGTGCCCATCCCCCACTCTCTCAGAAGGGCTCTACCCACTGTCTAACTCACTTTGACAGAAAAGGACACAAAAATCCATGTACCCAGGATCAGAGGTAGGCATATCTTTGCTGATCACAGCTTTTGATTAGCAACTTTGACTCACTGGTGGCCAGGCTCTGAAGATGACCATTGTTCCAACACCCCAGAGGTGGTGGCAGAGGAGACTTCAAGAACCTACGCTTCCTCAGGGCTGCAGGGGACAGTTTAATAGCTACATCTGCTGGGCATGTCAAGAGAAGCTCAGCTTTAGGTAGCAGTAGAAGAAGCTCCTGGGGCACTCTTGCTCCCCATCTCAGATCAATTTGGAGATGTTTACATCCCATTATGGGTCCTTGGCCTTGTACCAGCTGAGAGAGACTGACTTTCTCAGCTGCCACCCCCCACCAAATTTGCCCTTCAGTCTAAAGCAGCTTGAGATGACAACAAAAGCAGTGCAAGAAATTATTGAGGCAGATGGCCTGGAGCAGATGAATAGCTATTTTATACACCCAGAAGAGGGTGAAGGTCTGTCTCTTGGAAAATAGAGAGGGTATTCAAACTCCTGTAAACAGGAGAACACCAAAGTAAGTAACAACCATAAGCACAAAACAAGACACAAGCCTGGAAAAGACAGGAAAACCTTCTATTTTGCATTCACTTTGAGTAGTCCTACTTGATAGGATGGCTGACAATCAAGAAAATCTCTGTCATATCACTAGTGGGTTACAAAGTAAGGGTACAGATATCTCAGGGGATAAATCTGAGTTAACATTTTAAAATGTTAAAATGATTGGTGTGGAACAAAAAAGTATGAAATAAATAAACATAAAATGATAACCCATCTAAAGGAAGAGGAGAAAAATCCAGAAAACACCAACATAGAAGACCAGAATGTGGACATACCAAGCACAGACTTTAAAAAGGTTGACCTTAAAAATGCTCAAATAGATGAAAGAAAATGCAGAGAAAGAACTAAAGGATATCAGGGAAACAATGAATGAGCAATATGAGAATCTCCACCCTCTGGACTGCCAAAGCATGTATTCTTTACATATGCAAATTATATCCATTCCATCACAATATTCCAAAAGCCTTAAATCATTTCATTAATAATATTTAGTCCAAAGTCTCATCAAAATCAATTACAGTTATGGTCTGTCCTGGGATACAATTCTCCTCCAGCTGTGGACCTGTGAAACTTATAAGCTATCTACTTCCAATTTGCATTTTATTATAAACTTCAAGGAGAAATCAGGTTTCACTTTCCACATTTAGTTTGGAGATTTCCTTAGTTAAATATTCAAGCTCATCAATTTCAAATCCTGTCTTCTATTCAACGCTAGGCTTAAATGTTGCCAAAAGATTGCATTTGATACATGATGGCCTGGCTTTGAGTGTGACCATTGTTCCAACCTGCCCCAGACAATGGTGGGGGCAGAGGAGACTTCAAGATGCCATGCTTCCTCAGGGCAGCAGGGGACAATTCAAGGGCTGTCTTTGCTGGGCAGGTCAAGAAAGCACAGCTTTCACATTCATCACTTTTATCTACTGTCTCATCGGAAGTACCTTCAACATCTATATTTCTACCAAATGTCTCCTCAAATCAATCTGTATCTTTTCTATCAAGCACCTCACAACTCTTCCAGAATCTCCCCATTATCCATTTATAAAGTCATTCCAGCATTTTTGCTATTTTTTAATCTCAGCATCCCACTCTTGGTACCAGAATCAGTTTTAGTTTTCTAAGGTTGGAGAAAGGCAATATACCAGAAACGGGTTGACTTTTAACAATGGAGATTTGTTAGCTTTTATAAGCTTACAGTTCTGAAGCCATGAAAATGTCCAAATCAAAGCATCAACAGGCAATGCTCTCTCCCCAAAGATTGGCTACCAGCAATCCTAGGCTTCTCTGTCAGATGATAAGGCAGTAGCAATGTTGGCTGGTCTCTCCCTTCTTGTCTGGGTTTCATTGCTTTCAGTTTCTGGCCACTCTATCTGTAGCTTTCCTTCTGAGCTTCTGTTCATGTACTTATCTCTCAGATTCTCTGCTTTCTCTCTATGGTATTTCAAATCCTCCAGTAAGAGGATTAAGAGCAACCTGGGGCATACCTTGGCTAAAATAACCTCATCAAATGGTCCCACCCAGAGTAGGTCTACACCCACAGGAATGGGTTAGCTTTGGGAACATGATCTTTTCTGGGGTCCATACAATATCCAAACCATCACACTTTTTAAAGAAATAGAATATGTAAAATTCTAAAATTCTAAAAGGAAAGAACTACTGGAGTTGAAAACCACAATAACTGAAATGAAAAATTCCCAGGAAGATTTCAAAAGGAGATTGAAACTGACAGAAGAAGAATCAACTAATTAAAGACAAAACAATTGAAATGAGTTAGACTGAGGAGCAGAAATAAAAAGGTTTAGAAAATATGAAAATAGCCTAAGACACCTCTGTGACACCATCAAGAGTATCAATATATACATTATGAGAATCTTAGAGCAGAATTAGAAAAAAAAGGCAAAAGGAATTTTCAAAGAAATAATGACTAAGAACTTCCCAGACTTAGCTAAAAATATGACTATGCACATTTGAGAAGCACAGAGAATAACAAATACTATAAACATGAAGAACAACACACCTCATCCTCTATTAATCAATTTGTTGAATTCAAAGGTCAAGGATAGAATTCTGAAACCTGTAAGAGAAAATACGATGTATTATATACAAGGGAATCCCAATTAGACTGAGTTCTGGTTTCTTATCAGAAACCATGGAAGCAAGAAGGCAGTGTGTGGAAATACTTAAAGTGCTAAAAGAAACTAGCAACCAAGAATTTTATGTCCAGCAAGTCTTTCTTTCATAAATGAAAAAGAGATTAAGACGTTCCCAGATAAACCAAAGCTGATGTAATTGCCTGCCATACAAGGAAGGCTGAAGGGAGTTCCTCAGACTGAAAGGAAAGGACATTAGGGGGTGGTTCAAAACAGCATAAACAAATAAAGACCTTGGTAAATGTAACCATTTGGGTAAATACAAATGTCAGTGCTATTGTATCGTATTTTTGATATGTAACTCCATTTCTCTTCTTACTTCCTACAGGGGCTAAAATGCAAATGTATAAAAAGTTCATGGAGTTGAAGAGTAAATACTGATAAGATGTTAATTGTACCCAAAGTGATTTACAGATTCAATGCAATCCCAATCAAAATTCTAACAACGTTTTTTTGCAGAAATGGAAAAGCCAATTTTCTAAGTTAAATAGAAGTATAAGGGGCCCTGAATAGCCAAAACCATCTTGAAAAAGAAGATTGAATGTGGAGGACTCACACTTCTTCAACTTAAAACTTATTACAAAGCCAAAATAATCAAAGCAGCATGGTGCTGGCACATGGACAGACATATAGACAAATGGGATTGAATTGAGAGCTCAGAAATCAATTCATTTATAGCTTACTGATTTTTTATATTAATTATGCACGAGTTTATACATTTATTTTCAATCCATCTTTGCACATTGCCTTAGCCTGAAGAGTTAAACACTGTTATGTTGTATTCTTATCTCAGACAGAAGTAGTCTTTCTATTAAATGAACTCTCACAATACTTGGTAACCCTTAGAACACATTCTTTGTTATTGTTATTCATGCAGGCTTCTTTCATTTACTAAACTGTATGTTTCTATAGCTTCAAATCATGTTTTTGTTATTTCCCTATTCAGACCTTACTCAATCGGTAGTAGATACCAAGATACTCTAGCCAGATCTTCCAAATCCTCCAGAAAATGATAGCAGTGGGGATGCACAGTTCCAACCACTTAAGCCCTACAAAGGACACTCTAATTGGCCACAGTAGCTCAGAACTCCCTACCAGGTTGATCAAGATTTGCTCAGTGCGAGTTGAAGTTCAACTTCTTTCTCTCTGTGATCCTGCTACCTCTCCTTCCATTCATAGGTGTTGATCCTTCTTATACATCTTCCACCCCATATTCCTTCTCAGCATATAGTTCTGGTGAACCAACAATCATTTACACACTCAATGAATAAGTAAATAAAACTCCTCCACTCAGCTTTGTCAGTCCAGTTTAAGAGAGCTTCTCATTGGAGTTGAGTTGGGAGAAAGATAACTTCAGAAATAGCCCTCAGGGTAAGAGGGGAGAAAAATCTGGATGAGGTGTCAAAATGATGATGATGATGATGATGGTGATGATGGTGATGATAGCAGCTCTTACTATGTGATAGACATGTTTCTGTGACAGCCCTTGACTCAAGAAAGGCTGATGTCTGCAACGTGGGAAGGCACATGGCTGGCATCCACTTATCCTTGCTCCTGATTCTGTTTCTTTCAGCTTCTGATGCCAGAGATTTCCTCTCTAAGTATCTGTGGGCCTTCATTTAGCTCCTCCAGGACACAATCCTGGTTTCTGACTTGCTTAGCATCTCATGGGTAGTCACATGGCAATATCTGCTGGGCTCTACATCTCCAAACATCTGTGTCTAGGTGTCTGCTCTCTGTCAGCCTCCAACCATCTCCAAATATCTGTCTCTGTCAGCTCTGAAGCAACTGTTCTCCAAGCATCTGCATCTCTGTTGGCTCTCAACCAACTGATTTTTGACAGGGGTTAAAGACCACTTATTTGGGGAAAAATGGCCCCTTCAACAATTACTGCTGGGACAACTGGTCCTCTATTTGTAGAAATAATGAAGGAGGACCCTTACCTCACACTTTATACAAAAATCAACTTGAAGGGAATTGAAAACCTATTTATAAGAACCAGAACTATCATCTTCTGAAAAACATAGGAAAATATTTTCAGGACTTTGTGTTAGGCAATGGTTTCTTAGACTTTATACCCGAAGCACAAGATACAAAAGAAAAAAAAAAACATAGATAGATGGGACCTCATCAAAATTAAAAAGTTTTAGGCCTCACAAGACTTTATCATGGTATGAAATGACAGCCTACATAATGGGAGAAAATATTTGGAACCACATATATAATAAAGATTTAATATCCACGTTTAAGTTGAAGGAACAGAAATCCTTCAACTTAACAATAGACAACTCAATTTAAAAATGGGCGAAAGACTAATAAACATCTCTTCAAAGAAGATATACAAATTACCAAAAAGCACATGCAAAGTTTCTCAACATAATTAGCCATCAAAGTATATAAATCCAAACCACAATGTTACCATTTCTCATGTACTATAATGGCCATTATTAAAAAAAAAGAAAACAGAAAATTACAAGTCATGGAGAGGATACAGACAAATAGGAAAACTCATTCATTGCTTGTGGAATGTGAAATGGTGCAGCCACTATGGTAAACAGTTATTTTCTCAAAAAGTCAAGTATGCATTAGCTTAATACCCAGCATTCCCACTTCTAGATTTAAATTCAAACTGAAAGCAGAATTCAAATAGATTTTTGCACACCTATGTTCATAGCAACATTTGTTCACAATTGTCAAAAGATGGAGGAAACTAAAGGGTCTATCAATTGACGAATGGATAAACAAAATATGGTATATACGTACAAGGAGATATTTGTTCATTTATAGAAAGGAATTATTTCTGATATGTATGACAAATGGAAGGCCCTCATAGACAAAATATTTAGTGAAATAAGCCAGACAGAAATAAGACAGACACAGAAGGATAAATACTGTATGATTTCACTGATATGAAATTATTATAATAAACAAACTCAAAGAGTTAGAATCTAGAATATAGGTTAACAGGGGACAGGGTGGGGGATAGGGGATGGGATGTTAAGGCTTTAAAGGCTTGAGAATAGGAAGTTAAGGCTTATAATGGATAAAGTTCCTATTTGGGATAATGGAAATGTTTTCATAATAGATTGTGGTTTTAGTAGCATAACAACACTAAAACTTACATCTGAATATGTTAAAAGGGGAAATGTTAGGTTGCATGTGTGGTAATAGAATAAAAATTTTGAAACAATCCACAAATCTATTCTATACAGCGAACCTTAAGTAAAACCATGGACTAGAGTTAATAGAACAATTATTAAAATGTGCTTTCATCAATACAAGTTGTTAATAATAGGGTGGAATATGAGAATCCTGTATTTTATCCATGATTGTTCTGTGAAACCATAACTTTTCTAATAAAAAATAAAGAAAAGGAAAATATTTGAGTTGACTGAAGATGATGAACAATTGTAATAAAATATTTGATTCACTGAATATTCCTGCATTTAATGTTAAAACAAGAACATGCTCATCTCCCTGTCAGCCCCACTGATAAGCTAAACCTTAGTAGGTATGCAGATATGCCTTCAGAACAATGGTAAATTCCCTTTCTAAAAGTCAAACAACCAAATACAAGTTTAGGATATAAAAAAATTTCTATTACATGAAAATTACCCCTGTGGCTAGGAGACTTGGCACATACTCAGGTCCAATTGATGGACTACGATACATAATCTAGTTGAATGCCATGAAGCATATAGTAATAATATAATTCAAGCCTTTCCTTCTTTCAATTATGCAAATTTTTATTGATCACATTTTTAAGTGATAGGCATCATCACATTAGGGGCTCTGGATACAAAGATGGCTTAGACATGGTCTAGGCTTCAAGGATTCAAAGGGCAGTCTGGAATATAGGTGTATTAACATTAATAACAGTGTCATGTGAGAAATTTTACAATAGCAACATTTACAAAGTGTCTGAATCACAGAGAAGGGTACGAACAATGTCTGAAACCCAGGTCAGTAAAGATGGGACTTGACTAGGAAGTTCTGCTTGATCTAGTCCTTCAAGATTGTGTGCTTCCAGGATCCCTAGTCTGAGTCCAAAATGGGGAGGAAGATTGAAAAGGCCTTACAATCTTAAACATTTTATTACAATTGTTCATCGCCTTCAGTCAACTCAAATATTTTCCTTTTTTTCACTCATTGTCAACATGATAAGGACTCTTGTCCAAGGATGTAAGAAAAAAGAAAAAAAATCATACATACCATACCTCTTACCCCTCCCTCTCATTGATCACTGGTATTTCCATCTACTCAATAGATTTTAACCTTTGTTCCCCTATTTTTTTCTATACCATTTACCACTACCTTTCATTTTTCACTAGTATTTCAATCTACTCAATTTATTTTAACATTTGTTCCCTCATTATTTATTTATTTTTAGTCCATATTTTTTTACTCATCTGTCAATATTGTAAATAAAAGGAGCATCAGACACACGGTTTTCACAATTACATAGTCATATTGTGAAAGCTATTTTCCATTCATCTTCAAGAAACATGGCTAATGGAACACAACTCTACAGTTTCAGGTACCTCCGTCTAGCCTCTCTAATACACCTTAAACTAAAAAGGGGGTATCTGTAAAATGCATAAGAATAACCTCCAGGTAACCTCTTGACTCTGTTTGAAATCTCTCAGCCACTGACACTTTATTTTGTCTCATTTCTCTCTTCCACCTTTTGATTGAGAAGATTTTTTCAATCTCTTGATGCTGAGTCCCAGCTCATTCTAGGATTTCCAGTTGCCAGGGAGGTTTACACCTCTGAAAGTCATGTCCCACGCAGAGAGGGGGAGGGTGGTGAGTTTGCTTGCTGTCCTGGCTGAGAGAGAGATAGGCCACATTTGAGCAACAAAAGAGGTTCTCTGGGGGTGACTCTTGGGCCTAATTTTAAGTAGGCTTAGTCTATCCTTTGTGGGGATAAGTTTCATATGAACAAACCTGAAGATTGAGGGCTCAGGCTATTGATTTGGTTGTCCCCACCACTTGCGAGAATATCAGGGATTCTCCAAATGGGGAAGTTGAATTTCCCTTTCTCACCAGTCCCCCAAGGGGACTTTGCAAATACTTTTTAATTCACTGTCCAAATCACTGTGGGATTTATCAAGGCATCACTCTGGACAAACCTACCAAATCCCATGTCCTAGTCAAGGTTCCATTTCCTTGTGGTGTTCAATTAAACTATTCATATAAGTTGTAGTAGGAAATGCACTAGTCAAAATATAAATCACAGTGGTTGTGCCATTTTACATTCCCACCAACAGTGGATAAGTGTGCCTCTTTTTCAAAATCCTCTCCAACACTTGTCGTTTTCTGTTGTATTGATAATGGCTAGTCTGATAGGTGTGAGATGATATCTCATTGTGGTTTTGATTTGCATTTCCCTAATAGCAAGGAAGTTGAGCATCTTTTCATGTAACTTTTAGTCATTTGTATTTCCTCTTCTGAGAAGTGTCTGTTCATGTATTTTGCCCATTTTGTTACAGGGTTGTTTGTCTTTTTGTTGTTGAATTGAACAATTTCTTCATGTATTCTGGATACTAGACCCTTATCTGATGTATCATTTCCAAATATTTTCTCCCATTGTGTAGGCTGGCTTTCTACTTTTTTGACAAAATTCTTTGATGCACAAAAGGGTTTCATTTTGAGGAGTTCCCACTTATCTATTTCTTTCTTCAATGCTCATGCTTTGGGTGTAAAATCAAGGAAATTGCCTCCTCTTTTAAGTTTTATAAGATATTCCCTACATTTTCTTCTAAAAGTTTTATGGTCTTAGATCTAATGTTTAGGTCTTTGATCCATTTTGAGTTAACTTTTGTATAGGGTGTGAGATATGGATCCTCTTGCATTCTTTTGTATGTGGATATCCAGTTTTCCAGGGACCACTTATTGAAGAGACTGTTCTGTCCCAGGTGAGTTGGCTTGTCTGCCTTATCAAAGATCAATTGTCCATAGATGAGAGGGTCTATATCTGAGCATGCTATTCGATTCCATTGGTCAGTATATCTATCTTTATGCCAGTACCATGCTGTTTTGACCATTGTAGCTTTGTAATATGCCTTAAAATCAGGTAGTGTGAGACCTCCGACTTCATTTTTCTTTCTCAGGATATTTTTAGCTATTCAGGACACCCTGCCATTCCAGATGAATTTGGTAACTGGTAAGTTTTCGGATTTTAATTGATATTGCATCGAATCCATAAATCAATTTAGATAGAATTGACATCTTAACTATATTTGGTTTTCCAATCTATATACATGGTATGCCCTTCCATTTATTTAGGTCTAATGTGATTTCTTTTAGCGATTTCTTGTAGTTTCCTTTGTATAGGTCTTTTGTATCTTTAGCTAAATTTATTCCTAAATATTTTATTCTTTTGGCTGCAATCGTAAATAGAATTTCTTTTCTTGATTTCCCCCTCAGATTGCTCATTACTAGTTTATAGAAACACTACAGATTTTTGAGTGTTGACATTGTAACCTACCACTTTGTTGTACTCATTTATTAGCTCTAGTATTTTTGTTATAGATTTTGGGTTTTTTTTGACATATAGTATCATATCATCTGCAAACAGTGACAATTTTACTTCTTCCTTTCTGATTTTGATGCCCTGTATTTCTTTTTCTTGTCTAATTGTTCTGGCTAGAACTTCCAACACAATGTTATAACAATGGTGATAGCGGCCATCTTTGTCTTGCTCTTGATTTTAGAGGGAAAGTTTTCAGTTTTTCCCCATTGGGGATGATGTTAGCTGTGGGTTTTTCATATATTCCCTTTACCACGTTGAGGAAGTTCCCTTCTATTCCTATCCTTTGAAGGTTTTCAATAAGAAAGAATATTGAATTTTGTCAAATACTTTTTCTTCATCAAATGAGATGATCATGTGTTTTTTCTGCTTTGATTTGTTGATATGGTATATTACATTAATGGATTTTCTTATGTTGAACCATCCTCACATACCTGGGATGAATCCTACTTGGCCATGGTGTATAATTCTTTTAATGTGTTGCTGGATTCAATTTGCAAGAATTTTGTTGAGGATTTCTACATCTATATTCATTAGAGACATTGGTCTGTAATTTTATTTTCTTTTAGTATCTTTGTCTGGCTTTGGTATGAGGGTGTATGTTGGCTTCATAGGATGAGTTAGGTAGTCTTCCCACCTCTTCAATTTTTTTGAAGAGTTTGAGCAGAATTGGTACTAATTCTTTCTTGAATGCTTGGTAGAATTCACATATGAAGCCATCTGGTCGTGGACTTGTCTTTTTGGGGAGCTTCTTAAGGACTAATTCAGTTTCTTTATTTGTGATTGGTTTGTTGTGCTCATCTATTTCTTTTTGAGTCAATGTTGGTTGTTCACGCCT
Source organism: Myrmecophaga tridactyla (assembly GCA_004026745.1). Lineage (NCBI taxonomy): Eukaryota > Metazoa > Chordata > Mammalia > Pilosa > Myrmecophagidae > Myrmecophaga > Myrmecophaga tridactyla. Next base: position 75,164 of record PVIY010004796.1, on the reverse strand, counting down.
TTCTTGGACATTGTCCATTTCATCTATGTTGTCTAATTTATTAAAATAAAGTTGTTCATCATATCCTCTCATTACCTACTTTATTTCTGTGAGGTCAATGCTTATGTCTCCTCTTCTACTTCTGAGTTTCTTTATTTGCATCCTCTCTCTTCTTTTTGTCAACCTTCCTAAGGGTCCATCAGTCTTATTGCTCTTCTCATAGAAAGAACTTCCAGTTTTGTTGATTTTCTTGATAGTTTTCATGCTCTCAATTTCATTTATTTTTGCTCTAATCTTTGTTATTTCTTTCCTTTTGCTTGCTTTAGGGTTAGTTTGCTGTTCTTTCTCTAGTTCTTCCAGGAGAAGAGTTAGTTCCTCAATTTTTGCTCTTTCTTCTTTTTTGATATAGGCATTTAGGGCAATAAATTTACCTATGAGCACTGTCTTTGCTGCATCCCATGAATTTTGATATATTGTGTTTTCATTTTCATTTGCCTTGAGATATTTACTGATTTCTCTTGTAATTTCTTCCTTGACCCACTGGCTGTTTAAGAGTGTGTTGTTGAACCTCCATAGATTTGTGAATTTTCTGGCCCTCTGACTATTATTGATCTCCAACTCCATTCTTTTATGATGTGAGAAAGTGTTTTGTATGATTTCAATTTTTTTTTAATTTATTGAGACTTGTTTCATGAACCAGCATATGGTCTATCTTTGAGAATGATCCATGAGCACTTGGGAAAAAGGTGTATCCTGCTGTTGTAGAGTGTAATGCTCTATAAATGTGTGTTAAGTCTAGCTTATTTATTGTATTATTCAAATTCCCTGTTTCTTTATTGATTCTCTGTCTAGATGTTCTGTCCATAGATGAGAGTGGAGAATTGAAGTCTCCAACTATTATGGTAGATGTGTCTAATTCTCTTTTCAGTATTTGCCTCATGTATTTTGGAGCACACTGGCTTGGTACATAAATATTTATGATTATTATGTCTTCTTGTTGAATTGTTTCTTACATAGTGTTTTTCCTTGTCTCTTTTAATTGTTTTACATTTGAAATCTAATTTGTTGGATATTAGTACAGCTACTCCTGCTCTTTTCTAATTGTTGTTTGCATGAAATATCTTTTCCCAACCTCTTACTTTCAACCTATGTTTATCCTTGGGTCTAAAATGCATCTTCTGGGGCAGTGCAATGGTGTCTTAGTGGCAGAATTCTTGCCTGCCATGCCAGAGACCTGGATTCTATTACTGGTGTCTACCCATGCAAAAAAAAACAAGAACAAAAACTAAATAAAATGTGTCTCCTGCAGACAGCATATAGATGGGTCCTGTTTTTTAATCCATTCTGCCAGTCTATGTCTTTTGATTGTGGAGTTTAATCCATTAACATTTAGTGTTGTTACTGTAAGGGCAGTACTTCCTTCTAACATTTTGCCTTTTGGATTTTAGATATCATATCTAATTTTTCTTTTTTTACCTTTACTAATAGTCTTCATTTCTACAATCTTCTCTACACCTCTCTTTCCTGTCTTTTCCTATCTATCTCTAGTGCTCCCTCTAGTATTTCTTGCAGAGCTGGTCTCTTGGTCACAAATTTCTCAGAGATTTTTGTCTGAAAATGTTTTGATTTCCCCCCTCATTTTTGAAGGACAGTTTTTCTGGGTATAGAATTCTTGGTTGGCAGTTTTTCTCTTTTAGTATCTTACATATATCATTCCACTGTCTTCTCATCTCCATGGTTTCTGCTGAGAAATCTACACATAGATTTATTGGGCTTCCCTTGTATGTGACGGATTGCTTTTCTCTTGCTGCTTTCTAAATTTTCTTTCTCTTTGGCATCTGACATCCTGATTAGTAAGTGTCTCTGAGTATGTCTATTTGAATCTATTCTGTTTGGGGTATGCTGTACTTCTTGGATCTGTAATTTTAAGTCTTTCATAAGAGATGGGAAATTTTCGGTGATAACTTCCTGCATTAGTTTTTCTCCTCCTTTTTCCTTCCCTTCTCCTTCTGGGATACTCACAACATGTATATTCATGTGCTTCATGTTTTATTCAATTCCCTGAGTCCCTGCTCATATTTTTCCATTCTTTTCCCTATAATTTCTTTTCTTTGTCAGGTTTCAGATATTCCATTCTCCAGTTTACTAATCCTATCTTTGGCCTCTTGAAATTTAACTTTGTAGGTTTCCATTTTTTTTTTTTTTTGTCTTTTCTACCATGCCTTTCATTCCCATAAGTTGTGTGATTTGTTTTTTCAGACTTTCAATTTCTTCTTTTTGTTCAACCCTTGCCTTCTTTATATCCTCCCTCAATTCATTGATTTGATTTTTGATGAGATTTTCCATGTCTGTTCAAACATCCTGAAGTAATTGTTTCAACTCATGTATCTCATTTGAATTGTTGGCTTGTTCCTTTGACTGGGTTATATCTTCAATTTTCCTAGTTTGATTCATTATTTTTTGCTGGCATCTAGAAATTTAATTTCCTTAATTAGTTTATTCTGGAGATTGTTTTCACTCTTTTATCTACAATTTTCTTGCTGGATGTCTTTGTTGTCTATCTGTTGTTTAATATTCAGTTCAGCTTATTCTAGACCTCTAACTTAGTTTTGTTGAACAGATCAGAATTTTTCAGTTCTTGTTTTCTTGGTTCTTGCCTTGCCTGTACAGTGCTTTTTTTCCCCTTAGGAGGATCTACTTAGGTATTATAGACCCCAGTCAGATTTTCCCAGACCAGACTAGCCTCCTCTCAGGTGAAAAGAGTCACCTGCATCAGTTTTCCCTGAGGGTGAGAGCCAGCAGGTTGAAAGACTTTCTTATGAGGCCTGTAGGCTCTGTGCTTTTTCTATCCTGCCCAGTATGTGGCACTTGTATGCCTGTGGGTCCCACCAGCATAAAATAATGCTGTACCTTTAGCTTCAGCAGACTCTTGCTGCTGAGGGCATGGTGGAGACAGAGGAGAGGCTGTAGTCTGACTTTAATTGCTTCATTTTTCCAGACCCTGGGGTCTGAATTCCTTGAGGGGACCTGAACTGGGCCCCACCCCTCTCCTGGAGAAAGCACAGCCTCCAGGGAATTACTTCTTTTCTCCTGACTTGCCTCTTTGTCTCTCAGATAAGCTTAATTCCACCTTTTCCTGGGGCAATTGGAGCCTAAGAAACCTTGCAGTTGTACCCAAAAAGCATTCAAGTTGTAGAAACACAGCCACAAAAAATAAAAGGAAAAAAATCATTTTCCAAGCAGGATCTCCATTTTTCTTGATTTGCCAATCAAAAGCTTAAGTTGGTACATTGCTCTGTGTATCTCTGGATCCTATGTGCCCCCTCCTTTTCTTCAGGGCCTAGATCTTTTCAAGTATTTTGTGCTGTCTGACAGAAAAAAAAAAACAACTCTGTTTTTTGTTCTTTTTTTCTTTTTCCATTAGCCCTGCCCCCTCTGTTCTGGGGCAAAAACCAGCAACCTCAGCTTTTATTCAAGATTCAGCTGAGCTAGGGATCTATTTTCAGTAGTCAGAATGTGTTAATTAATTCTACAATTGGAGCTTTGTTGAGCTCAACCCGTGCTCTTAGTAAAATCTCTTTCCTTTTCCCTCTGTGAAGCAGCCTGTGTGGGAGGAGTGCTGGCCTCTCCAGCTTGGGGGACTCACAGTTCTGGGTGGGATCGCAGCTGGTCCAGCTTATCCAGACTGATGCACGCTGTGTTTCTGTTCACTGATGAGGTCCCTGCAGTTGTTCTGTACTGTTCCTGGCTATTTACTAGCTGCTCTGGAGGATGAACTAAATTCCACATCTCACTAAGCCACCATCTTGGACCCTCTCCTGAATTATGCTTTTGGACTCAGGGATGGTTGGGCAGATTGAGACATCTGACACAATAAAGGATTATAAGAAAGAAGTTTGCTATAATAAAACTTTGGATTTTGTTTAATTATAATGACACTTTTTGTGCACTATAAATGAAATGTGCTAGTGCAGTAGGAACACCATTAATGGGCAAACATAATATGTTTGGAAAAGAGACAACAGATATAGATGGTGCTGTGCTGGGACTTTTATGATTTATTGTTGAATTCTAAAATTAGTTGATATTCAGGAATCCCTTTGGTACACAAAGCTATGTATGATATGAATATTACTAAACCCTTCAACTTTATTGAATCAGAAGACATGCCAGTCTTTGAAAACCATGGTTTGGCATACTAATGTGAAACAATGATTAGTTCTTTCCCACATGGACAAAATAGAGAAAGGGCATTTCAGGTAGAGAAGATAGAATATACATGAGAGAATATGGTGTGTTTTAGAGATTCCTAATTGAATCAACAATGTGATTTTTTTTTAACCATGTGATTTTAAGGAAGAAATATTACTTGATGTTTTGGGGTGGTGGGAGACAATGCCAGAGAGAAAGATAGAAATAAGCTGGGTCATAAAGGTTATAAAGAGAGTACTAATAGGAGTAAATGGTATGTGAAGAAGTTTCTAGAACCATTCCCATATCAATTAAGGGAATGCACAATGGATGTTGAGGCACCCAGAGGGCTAGCCTTTATTGCCCAATGATAGGGAAAATGGAAGGAAATAGTCATTCTGCATCCTGGTGAGAAATGGAGGCATGAAGGAGGGGCTTTGTAGCTGGAGCATGGTGGTGTTGGGATTTAGCAAAGCTGGGAGGCAGCAAGGATGATATATGCCCAATTTTCTCCCCTCCTATACTCCATTGTCTTGCTAGAGTCTGCCTTTGGCTGAATCCAATTTGAAACTAGCCAGAAGGACTAAGCAGATGGTTTGGTCTACAGGAATCATTCTCATAGGATGCAGAACTAGTAAGAAAAGGACCTGAAGGGGAGCCAATGGTGAATGAAGACTAGGAGGCACAACAGACTGGGAAGAAGAGTCATTTGCTAACTCTTCCATGGAGCAAACATTTTTCATTCAAAATCTTCTGGTTCCTTCATTCTGATATTTTATCATCAAACAATGTTTTGATGATCAACTTGGCTTTCTTGATTCCTTGATAGCTAGAGGTGAGGGATCTAATTAGCCAATTCAGGTATTCTGAACTCAAGTACTATAAGATGACTACTCTCTCATGTGCAAACCTTGCTTCCTTCCCCTTTCCTTGTTTCTTAGAAACAGTACAGAAAGTGTAGCGAGGACCCTGGCCCAGCCTGAAGGAACAAGGGAGTATTTACTTAATCAGAAGGCACCCGGTGTGCAGGGCCAATAACACTGGTCACAACTCTGCCCAGTGACTGAGAGGGGTGGAATTGTTTTGTGCAAAGCCCCCGTGTACATGCACCAACATTTTCCATACACATTCCAGAGTGTGATAAACAAGTTCCACGTTCTTGCATAGTTTGGCTCTTTGCCTGTTTTGTTCTCTTCTTATATAATCTCTATGTCACCTGTTTCACACTGCAGAGTGCTGCTTGGAATCCAACTGCTGCCTTGAACCATGTCTCCTGTCTGTAAGCTTCCACAAATAAGTGTTTGCATGATTTATCTGTGTCTTCCTGGGTATTCTTTGAGCTCCTGAGTGAGGGCAGTACATCCTGGGACCTGAGGCTGTGTTTCTACAGCAGCACAAGTACAATGTATCTCCTGTTGTCCATAAATATGTTTGTAACTGGTTCATCCATCATCCTTTTGCTTTTTTGTTTGTTTTTGTTTTTATTATTTTTATTTTTGCAAACATTCTTCTTTTCTCCTTTCCCCTTTGCCCACAATAATCTCCAATCTACTTTCTAACTGCGAATTTGCTATTTTTAGTAATCTGTTCTGAGTGATATTAAAAAAAAATATTTTCCTTACGTGTCTTGCTTATTTTTAGTTATAAATACAAATATATCTTAGTTTATTATATGTAACTCTCTATAAATAAATTATATAAATTTGCAATAAATTATAAATATATACCCATTGCATAATTCATGGGAAATTTTATCTAGGTGTCTATGAAGGACAGACTCAGTGATAAGACCAGGCTTAGGAGATGTAAGAAACCTTTACCTGTGGTCACAGTAATTATAATTTATGATTAGAGAAATTTTGTATGTTTTAAATTAAATGAAAATTTTATCTTTGGGGGTTTTAAATTTCAGTTTTATAGGATCATGCATGTTTATTATTTTATTTCTTCCCCTTAAATTTTAATATTGTTTATGGACATTTTCATTTAGATATTTTTCTATGATGTCTATTACTGCACAAGATCTAGCCTTCATCCTTTGGAATGCTTTTCTCTCCCTCAATCAACTCTTGTAAATTGCAAGAATACTGAGTTAATAAAATAATAAAATATAAAAGCAACTCTGCTTTGGTTCTAGCTTCTCAGCTTATCAGTTCAGGAGCTAAATTTGCAGCAGCACCAATATCCAAATGTATCCAACAAAATCTAGAATTTGGTCTCTCCTTCTGATAGTTTTTACTCCTAATTCCCTCCCCTAAAATGTTTCTTGGAATCAGAATGCATGTGTAGACTAGGTCCAGTTACAACTAGTTAAAGAAAGTTATTAACAGGGTGTCCAAATGTCACCTCAAAGCAACAGAGACAAGAAATTCCAAGAGAAAAGCAAAAATATTTTGTCAATATTAAGAGAATTTTAAAAAGTGGTTGGAAAAAATTATCGTATAGTAATCAATAGCCTTATTACAATCTAGAACAATTTTATCTATTCAACAATTGCTAGATTATTTTGTAAAATAGCAGTAGCCTCCTGTCATTTGTGGTATGTGGAGGTTAGACCATCAATTCACCTGAAACCTGTCCAACAAGGCTGACAGATTTGGTCAGTAAAGAGACAATAAGCCCTTTTGAGATCCAGACATTTTGTTGCTTACACAGATGGTGTTATAGTTTGCAAGCTGCTGGAATGTGATATACCAGAATGGTTTTTTAAAAAAGGACTTTATTAAGCTGCAAGTTTATAATTCTAAGGCTGTGCAAATGTCCAAATTAAGGCAAGGCTAAGAAAATGTCCAAATTAAGGCACCAACAAGAGGTTACCTTTACTCAAGAAAGGCCAATGAAGTTCAGGGTTTCTCTCAGCTGGAAGGGTAAATGGCAAAGTCTGCTAGCTCTCTTTGCTGGCTTCTTATTTTATGACGCTCCCCCTGGGGGCATTTTACTTCTACATCTGCAAAGGTCTCTGGCTGCATGGATTCTCATGGTTCTCAAGCTTTTTTCAAAATGTTTCCTCTTTTAAAGGATTCCTGCAAACTAATCAAGATCCACTTGGAATGGGTGGAGTCACATCTCCCTCTAATCAAAGGTTAACAACCACAATTGGGTGTGTCACATCTCTGTGGAGATAATCTAATCAAGAGCTCAACCTACAGTGCTGGATAGGGATTAAAAGAAGTGGCTGCCCCAACAAGATGGGTCAGGATTAAAATGTGGCTTTTCTAGGGCACATAATCCTTTCAAATTGGCACAGACAGTAAAGGCAAGAACAAATGAAAGGTGGCAGCTCGTCATCTCCTTTGTCCCATGCATGACAGATGGCAATACAACAGGAGCAGTGGGTATGCTGTTGCTGAGCAGGTGTTTGCATGCTTTCCCTAACCAATTTTAGAGCCTGTAGCTGTACCCTAAGAGGAAGGGCAAGTCAAAAATCCTCATACCCCATCAAACCCCAGGAGGGGCTAATTAGGCAGGGAAGACTGTGAGAAATGGCCTTGCAGGAGCTCCTCACAAGTCCCCCACACTGTCATATTCCAGGAGGCTCACAGGGTATTCTGCAAGGTCAGCTGTTATTGAGCCTTCCTTTTTTGGCATATGTATATTTGTACAGTCATCAGGGCGCCAGCCTGGAGCAGTTACCTGGAAAACCCTCTCACTAAATTGCACGTATCAAGGAAGTTAAGTCTGAGATCAAGTTCTGGCAAAGGTACCAACAATTACCCATAAGCATTCAAAAATGGTCCAGTTACTTATTCTTATATCTCAGAGCAAGACCCACTCTGACAAATACCTGGTCCAAAAGGCTCACTTGGAGGGGGCATGACGGCATTCCGGTGAGGGAGCCAGACAACTGTGAAGCACAGTCACTCCAGAGAGTAGAGAAACACAAGGTGAATATGACTCTATATCTCAGGTGCTGCCATAAAGCTTTTAGGAAATTGGGCTTACTCTTCTTGGGATTCTTTTGGCTTATTATGCTAGGGCAGCAGGGATCCTTAAAAGCTTTTTAGTCTATACATATCTTAAACACCATTTTTCTCACCAGGGAGTAAAAGTTTCTGACAGCTCTTTTACTAATCAATAAACTTTCTGGTGTGCATTTTAATCACAAAATTTGAAGTAAACAAGTATACCTTTAAATGTATGTTTTTGATAAGTATACTTCAAATATTAATGAAGCACCCATAGCATAAGGATTAAAATTAATTTATACCAGGCACACACACTACACACACACACATCAGCAAGTATATAACACTGTTTCTACTTGAGTATTACGAAAAAAAAATTACTATATAAGTTGTTAAGGGATAAAAACACCCAGATAGACTATATAAAGGAAGAAAAGCCTCTTTGCTAAAGGAAATAAAAAAATAGGTGGACTACTATTTTAATTTCCCAGCTTCTAAAACAAATACCATACAGGATTGACTTAACAACAGGAATTTATTGGCTCATGGTTTCAGAAGCTATAAAGATTGCCTCATCCTAAGGTTTGTATCTTCTGGCTGGCCAGCAATCTTTGGAGTTCCTTGGTTTTTCTGTCACATGTCAGTTCACATGTGGTGTTTTTGTCTATCTCTTCCAGTTCTGGCTGCTCCCGGTGGTTTTCTCTTTCATTACCCGATTTCCTTTGCTTATAGGGACTTCAGCCCTATTGGGTTAAGGGCCACCCTCATTTAGTTTGGGTACATCTTAACTAATAACTTCTTCAAAGGATTTATTTATAAATGGGCTCACAACCCATAGGACCAGGGAGCTGAACATGTCTGCATTCCTCAACAACTACCCAAGAATTTACTTGCTAAGAAGAGGGCAGGTTCTAGCCAAAGGGAAAAAAATCAGATGACACTGAATGATTTAAGAAGTAATCAAACAGATAGAAAGGTATTTCTTGTTATTGATTAGGAATATTCAAATCGTAAAAATGCCAGGGCTCCCAAAATCAATTTATAAATTAATGTAATTCAATTAAAATAACAACACAGATAAGACCATTTTAAATCTTATATAAAAAACTTAATATTTAAAAACCCAGGAAATTTTTCAAAGAAGAATAATGAAGGTAGTCCTATTAGATATTAAAATATACTTCATATGAAGTCCTTCTAGCTAAAAGTTCTGAATTGGCAGTTAATAGATAGATCAATGAACAGTCCTGGAAATTTAGAACTCATAAGTGAAAAATAGATTATTTAGTATATATAATTGGGACTACTGGTTAGCCATATAGAAATATCCTTTCTTCACAATTTACGTGGTAATAAATTATAGATGCATTGAAGACTTAAAAATGAAAAATAAACTTAAAATCCAAGAAGAAATATTCGTAAAGTTTTATTTTATGTTGGGATAGGGAAGTACTTCATAGCTGTGGAATAAAACTAACAGTCATAAAAAAATGATTATATAATCCTAAAACTATTCTACATAGCAAAAAAAAAACCACGGAAAAACAGATTAAGAAAAATTTTTAATCCAATTCATATAATAGGAAATGGGTTGATTTCTTTGCGAAGTAAATAAATTAATAAGAACAAATATCAATAATTCAAATTAAAATGAACAAAAGATTTAGATGTCACAGAAAAGCAAATATGAATGGCCCGTAAGCATTTGAAACTCTAACTCATTTGTAATAATATAAATATAAATAAAAATTAATAAAGATGCTTTTATCACATTAGCAAAGATTAAAATGTTTTAAAATACTTTGTGTTGGTGAGGGTCTGGAAAGAAGGAATTTTTTATTTGGGGGAGAATGCAAAATGGTACTATATTTATGGAAACAATTTGGCAGTATCTATGGAAATTTGATGCAGAAGCAAAAATTGCACTCTAAGAATTTGTTCTGTGGGTATATTTTCATAAATATGTCCTTATAGTCATTGCAGCATTTTCTGATATAGCACAATATAAAACATATCCTAAAAAGTAGTCCTGGCTATATAAATTATTATGTATCTATATAATAGAAGAGTTTGCTTCAAAAATAAGATCTTCAAAATAAGTGCTAAGTGACAAAAACAAAGTACAGAAGAGCGTGTTGAGTATTTGTGATGTGGAAAATAAACATAGCCACATGTTCAAATGCAGAGAATGTCTAGGCATACAGACATAAGTAACTGTCTCCAGTGGTGGTTCCTGGAGAAGGAAACTGAGTTTTGAGAGAACCAAGTAAAAGGAAGATTTACTTTTTATTTTATTCCTTTTTTGTTCCTTTTTCCTTTATTCATATACATTATTTATTCAAGAAAAAATAGGGCATTTAAAAAATTTCAAAGAAAGAATGTGTGCAGATTTCTCAAAAATAAGTGTGGAGATTTATCAGTTGTAGAGATGTGGTGCCAAGGGAAAGACTCATATTTGATGTTTAGAGAAACAAGGAACCCATTGCAGTAACTACCACCAGGAACGGTGGCAGGAAACTTTATGGAAATGATGCCTAGAGTATCAACTGCCTGCTGCAGCATCAGCCAACCTTATTTTGGGCAACAAATATGGCTGGCTCCAAGGTGTCACTAAGTCTGTCTTGGCAATTTGAAAATCATTTCAATAATCTCCTTAAACCCTAAGACATTAAAATTGATAGTGCTTACTATACCTGATTAATCCATTTCCATTCCCCATCTACTAGTACAGATATTTTCAAACTCATTTTATTGTCAGAACTTTCTTAAAAATAAAATATTGAGCAGTGTCTCAATATCTATATAAATTAAATGAAGCTGTTCTGCTTGACTGAGAGCAAGGTGGCAAAGGCCCCTAGTTCCATCTGCTTAAACTTGCTCTTTCTTATTCCCTCTCAGCAGCCCACCTGCCTTCCTGTCAACTGAAGGCAAGTTGAATACTTAGGTTCTCATGGAGAAAAATGAGGCAGAGATAAAAATAAATAGATGCTTGCTGTTGATGGCATGGGGATACTCACATAGGTGGCAAGATAGTCCATGGTTGTTATGGTTGTGCTGGCCAAGCGGTGGCCAAAAGAAAAAAAAAAGTCTCCAATAATCGAAATTGAGGTGTTCCATGGAGTTGTTCCATCTCAGGCTTTGTAACAATAATTCTATGAACTTAATGGGTAGCCATGACCTGGGTTATGAAAACCAGAGAATTGAACTATCTTTCCCAGCGTTCAGAACGTCTGCTCAGGATGGGCAGTGTTTTGATTTGTTAAAGCTGATGAAATGCAATATACCGGAAATGGACATATTTTTAACAATGGAGATTTATTATCTTACAAATTTACTGTTCTAGGCTATGAAAAATGCCCAAATTAAGGTATCGTCAGGATGAAATCTTCTTTGAAGGCCAGCTACTGTGAGCTTGGGCTCCTTTATAAGTTAATGTGATTCAATTAAAAGGGATTAATTGAATCAATTAATTGATAGCAAGGCACATATTGACTTCTGCCAGTCCTTCTTTCCCAGGTTTCATTGCTTCCAGCTTTTCTGGCTTCAGTGGCTTCCTCTCTGAGCTTCTGCATATTTCCTTATCTCTCAGCTTCTCTGGGGCCTTTTTTTGTGATAATTTCATAATTTCATCTCTTAGCTTCTAATTGTGTTTTATCCTCTTATAAAGGATTCTGGTAAGAGGATTAAGTCCCATCTTGAGTGAGATGGGTCACATCTCAAGTGAAATAACCTAATCAAGAGGTCCCACCCACAAGAGGTCTATACCCACAAAAATGCATTTAAAGAACAAGATGTTTCCTGGGGTACAGACAACTTCAAATTATCATGGGCAGCTATTCCACACTGTTCATATCATGGGTCCATTTCTCCTACATCCTCTGTACCCTGTCCCTCTATATTAACATCATGTTTAATGTAGTAGAACATGTGAGATTTCTCTAAGCACCTTCTCAATCCACCAACATGTGCAGATATGCACATATGTCTAAGTATACATGTGTGTGTTTGTGTGACATACATGTAAATACAAATGGCTTCCTCTTTATAATCTTCATATATACTAATTCAGACTCATACACAATGTTTCTATTGCACGTCTGAGACAGATTAAATCACTAGAAAGTGTGTGTCGTGGTTTGTTTTGGGGGTAGGAGTCGCAATCTGATACTTCCCCCCAAACTGTTCTCTGTTCCAAAGTTGAACAAGTAATTTAAATGCTGTGACACATTTTTAAAAGGTGGAGTGTAAGCGTATTTACCTAGGAGTGTTTTTGTGAATAATAATGCTAATCCATGTCCTCAGAGTGTCCAACATGGTCATTGTTCAGTAATTTATAGCCATGATTTTAGGATTTAAAGGGTGATTAGGATTATATGAATCATTATATACATTTTTTTTTCTTTCAGATCTATTAAAGTAGACAGAGGGACTATACCTGAAATCTCTGAGCTGTAATTCAGTTTCCTTGATCTCTGATAATGATTGTATAACCTTTACCTTACGCCCTTGTGATTGTAAAAAACTTGTAACTAACTTCACTTGTGTCCATTTTACCTGGTTTTATGAAAGACAGCCCCTAATGCTTATTAATGAAGGGCCTTGGGTCACTCTAGAACTAACCCAAAGTCCAAAGTTATCTTGATAACTGAAGCTGAATTTAACCTAAGTTGGCCTGCCTGACATGTGCAATAGCTTAAACTTTAACCTATAAATCACCTTTACCTCATTATCATACTAAAAGCCATGCTCATCACCATATTAAGGCTACCATTTTCTTACATATGTTCTGTGACTAAGCATGTAATCAATCTGTACATGCTCAATAAATTAGATCATCTTTAACTACATCATCTGGAGCCATTGTGTTCATTATCTTAAAACCTGCCCATCTTTTGACACTATAAAACTATCAGAATTAAAGGAAGGGCTGCCATAAACAGGGACATCAAAAAATACAAGGTGTTTAAATAGAATGCAACTACATGTATCTTTGTCTTAGAGTTCAGCAAACACATACAATTTAAAAAAAATCAAATGCATAATCAACATCAAAATTATGAGTTATTTGTATTGCAGAAACATCATGCATACTACATTGTCAGTTTACCAGTTTATTATAAAGCTATTGATAATAAATAATATTGTGCATGTTTTTATGAGAAATATATGAAATTCACACCTCTTTTTTCTAATATCTGAAGCCTATCACGTCTAACACATATATAAGAAAACCTTAAAACTGAGGCATTTTTAAAAATCAAAATTTTATGAGTCCTTCTTAGATTAGTCAAAAACTAGCTTTTACACTTCAGCCCTAATGTACATCTGCATAGGATTCATCACTTATTAGTCAGTTTGTAGATATTCTGAAATCAGAAGTCACATTGAAATCACTTACATGATGCTTAGTTGAGTTCAATATACCTCTCCTCTTCCTACTGAGTGGTTTTCCTGCTTTTGGTCTCTCCCATCTCCAATCTACCCTAAATATTTCTGCCAGATACATTTCCTAAAATGCAATTTTCACTGAAAGCACAACATTGTAAATGCAATTAACAGCACTGAAATATATATGTGAATGTGATTAAAAGGGAAAATGCTATATTGTATATATGGTAACAGAATAAAAATTTTTTAAAAATCATGGAACTACACTATACAAATAGAAAACACTAAGTTAAACCATGCACTTTAATTAATAGTACAATTATTAAATGTGTTATTGTCAATTGTAACAAGTATTTTATGCATGATTGTTCTGTAAGCCCACAATTTTTCTAACATAAAAATGATATCTATAATAATATAAAACTTCTCTAATATAAAAATTATATATATATAAGCTAATAAAGATTATTCCCAAACAGTACATATTCTCTTGTACGTATGTGATAATGTTAGTTAAACCAAAACTTGAGCTCCCATCTTGTGACTTCAGTGCATATACCATATGGACCATTACTATGCCATTCTATTAGTCTGGCTGATGACTTCAATTCAATCTAGGTTTCCCACATCCATTCTCACTTCTGGGATTTGATCAAACTATTGTTACTGCTTAGAATCCCATCACCTTATCCCCTTCTCCAGGTATTCAACTTCTCTCGATTTCTAAGATTCAAATCAAGTCCAGCTTTTTCTAATGAAAATTTCAGAGGGAAGGGGGAAAGAGTTACCACTTGCCAGTAACTATTACATTCTTTACATTTAGCATCACAATAGGTAATTAATTCCTTTGCTATAATGTCATCAACATATTTATTTGTCTAATTGTTTTATGATACTCTTATCATGCCAGAATTGTAGTTGGCACTTCAACCTCCAGCACAGTAAGGAGGGGAAGTTGTTGCTGGTCAATACATACATACATGCTAAATTGAGTTGCCCTGAATATACCTAAATGATTACTTGTTTTATTTATTGTTTTTTTTATCGTTGTTTAATGCTTTAGAATTAACTTTTTTTAATTTCTCTGCTCTGGTTCTTGCTACTCTACTCTACATACTGATGTTAGTAACACACTTTATGAAATCTAGTTCAGTGTTTTTCACATTTTGTTGTACACACTGACTTTCCTATAATCATTTTCAAAATACACAGGCTGGTTCCTATTTCCCACAATATAGTATAATAGATAATCTGAATGGCCTTCTTCATTAAAACAAAGTACAAAAGTTTATGAAGTATTCAAACAACAATTTTAAATTCAATATTAAGCTGAATAAAAAGATTAAAAAAAAAAAAGTAGAGGCCAAAATGAGGTGAAGCAAGAACTTGAATTACCAAGTGAGTTCCAAAGCCAGTTTTCACCTTGTGACCCAGAGTTTCCATTTTGACAGCTGCGTTGGGTCCAGGACTCCGGAGGATACTAATTATGATAGAAGTCTAAGAGAAGACCCCTACCAAAACTCAATCAATGTAAAGTGAAAGATAAATAAACTGCCAAATATTAAGTGGGCTTCAGGGGAACTTCCTTTTTTGACCGTAGTGAGTCATGCTAGGGATATCTCAATACATAGTTTAACAGTTTGAACATATGGTACGAACGTGATCCAGAATAATTCAAGCAGAAAATTTAATTGAAAGTGGAACGGGGCTAAGAGTTACCACAGGGAACCAATAGAAACAAACAAAATTCCCTTCTGAAGGAACACAATTTCAGAAGTATCCATAAACAATCCACGATTTTCCATAGATAATTCCCAAATAACACTAAAACAAAAATCACAATACAGGACAAGAGCCGTGATTGAAAAGGCAGTAGAATTAGAGACACAAGGATACCACATATTCCATGTGTCTAATGGCGACTCTACATTAGAATTATTAATATGTATCAAGAAATAAAACAGGATCTTGATGGAACTATCCCGTATCTTTATTGAAGTATCAATACATGACTGTAAATATTTGTTAAAAACTTATCAAATTGTGCACTTAAGGGTGAATCTAAAGTTGTAAACGGCAATTCAATAAACCTGGCTTAAAAAATAAAGTAAGAGTTACCAATTACAAAAGTATTAAAAAAATGAAAATAAAACTGTGGGACATAAAGTGATAATTAGAGGGATATTTATAGCTTTAAATGCTTCCAGTTGTAAGGGAAAGATTTAAAATTGTCAACTTTAGACAATACGAAAGAAAACAGTAAATCCAAAGAAAATAGGAAAAAGGAAATATTAAATTGAATGCTTAAGTTAATAGATTAGGAAACAAATATTCAGCTGTGTCAATAAAGAGCCAAGTTGTTCTTTGAAAACACTACAGAAATAGACAAATATCTGGCTAAATAAATGAAGAAAAAAGAGAGTCAGACAAGTAAAATACAGTAAAGAACTAGACATATGAGATATAACAGACTAAAAAGACAGAAAGGAGGAAAGTAGGAAAGTAAGAAAGATGAAGGAAGAAAAGAGCAAATGAAAGATGAAAGGAAGGAAAGACGAAACCGAGATATTTATGATGAACATCATGCCAAATTGAGTACTTAGAATGTGTAAATTTCTTTAAAAATATAACCTTCTATCATTTATCCCCAAATAAAAGGAACTGACTAATTATATGCTTAATAAAGATACAGTACAGGAAGATAATGCAATGAACAGGCAACTGCGCAGACAATATTTGCTAGGCCTCTAAGGAAAATGGCAATTCCCAGCTGACAGAAGAGAGTCTCATGGAACTTCTGTTTCTTAAGCAGCCTGGTTGTGCATAAATGTTCATTTTGTCAATATATTTTTCACCTGTATTTCACATATATTTATAAAATCTTTTGTATGAATGATATTCCACAATTTTTAAAAAATAACAATTACCTGGAGTATCTAGCATTCACAAAAACACAGAGAAGACTGGACCCTATCCCAGACCTTTTGGATCAGAATCACCTGAAACTAAAATATTACAATGCTCCTAGGAAAGGCCTCATTATCCTGTACCACAGTAACTAGTTACTACCAGAGCTGATTTTAAAACCAGTGAATGACAGCCATGCTTCTGAGAGCCAGCCAATCATTGAGAGTCCTCTGTTTCTGAAAGTTAGATGATCAGCACGGGACACATTCTGATAGCCATGGGTCCACAGGTAAAAGCTCACCAATCATTAAAGTCTTGGACTCTATACTGGCCAAAACTCTAGATAAATCTGGTTTCAGCTTTGCTTGGGGAGGTTATGCCTTAAAAGCATGTTTTTCTCTTACTTACATGATACACACAGCTTTTGTTTCAGAAACTTAGTTGTAGGTTTTCCTTTCTTGTCATAAACCTCTTGAAAGCTTTCAACAGGTTCAAGGCTCTTCCTCCTTTTCTGAAAACTATAGTGCTCCTGCTCAGAGAGGACACTTGCTGCTTATTTTCAGCCCAGGCCCCTTCCAGCCAGCCGACTGCTGGCTTGACCTCACCTGTGTGCTCCAGTCTCTTCAGAGATACGCTATGTGAACTGTCTCACTCTACTCCCCAATACATCCTCTTCCCGTTCCTTTATTTTCTAATTAGCCCCAGCATCTACCCAGTCTCCCAAGCTAGAAATATGGATTTCATTCTTAACCCGTCTTTCTATACTTCCCCACATCAGTCACCAAGATCTGCAAATTTTACCTCCTAAATGTTCTCTAGTTTAGGGATCCTCAACCTTGGCTGCACATTGGAAACACCCAGACAGCTTTTAAAATTACTGGTTCTACAGTTTAATATTTTATTTAAATGATCCAGGTGGGATCTGAGCATCGGGGCATTTCAAAGCTCCTCTGGTGTTTTAATGTGTGGCCATAGTTGAGAACCACACATGGCTCATATCTACCTCCTCACTTCCATTATCACCTGAATTCTGGCCCTCACAAATTTCTCACATAGATTACTGAAATGGCCTCCAGCCAGGCCCCCAGAACAGTCTCCAGTATTATTCACTTCAAATTTATTATTCACACAGCTATAGAGTAGCCCAGATGAAAAATAAATATGATTATTTCTCCCCCCTTTTAAAAATTGCTTCATGACTGCCCATCAATAAGAGGATAAAGGCTAAGATCTTTTAGCAAATCCTACACAGTTTTCATGATGTGTTCCCTAGCTGGTACATGGCTTACATTTTGTCACTCTGCTTTTCAATATAATCTAGCAGTGCATAAATTTTTGTTTCTATTACACACGCTGTTGCGCTTTCCCTCCTGCCTAGAAAGACTTCTTCATCTCTTTACCTGACTAACTAGTATATAGTTTGTCTAACCTACTACTTTATAAATAACCCAAATGTTCCCTCCCCCAGTAGTCTTCTCTGACACTCTGAGGCTGGGTAATACTGCTTTTCTTCATGCTCCCACAATAAATACCCTGAGCTCATATGCCTCACTGTCCTTATCAGGTTTCATTATATCCCATATGCTTCTGCCTCGCTCAATAGGCTGTCAGTTCCTTGACTCCTCTCAGAATTTGGTTCAATCTTTGGCACAGTTTGGGCCAATAGAAAGCTCAGTCATACTTTAGAGATTTTGCTGGTTCGGTCCCAGACTACCACAATAAAGCAAAAATCACAATAAAGGGGGTTACATGATTTTTTTGTTTGTTTCCCAGTGCATATAACGGTTATGTTTACACCACACTTCACTCTATTAACTGTGCAATAGCATGACGTCTAAAACAAGCAACGTGCATCCCTTCTTTAAAATGTGACACAGACTCATGAGGTGAGCACATGCTGCTGGAACTGATAAACTCGCTCGACAGGTTTGTACCAAACTTCCAATTTGTAAAAAAAGTAATACCTGAGAAATGCAATAAAGTGAAGCACAATCAAAAGAAGTCTGTCTTCCAACAATCAATAAGCCCTTGCAGTCCAATGGCTCATAACTCTTCTGCACATATGCAGGAGCTAGTAACAGCATTGGACAGATGCCACACTTTCTATATGAATACAGAACAGCAGACAGGAAGGGGGTGGCCAGCTACTCCACAAGGGTCTGATAATTGGGGAGGAGGGATAACTGATTAGAAGATCAACCTGCATCTAGAACCGAACTCATCACAGCTGTTGCAGTAGTAATATATTTGTTATAGCAGATCAGTAAGTCTTAATGGCAGCTTCTTTCACTGCACCTTTGAATGGCTTTGCTTCCTAGAATGCCAGTTATAGCCACTGCTTCTTTATTTTACAGGAGACACACTGAGAGAAAAATTCCCAGTGGCAATTTAGGGTAATGATATCTGGTTATGATGCCTTGCATGTGGTGAATTCTTCCGTAATATGTGGTGTACTTCATCCAAGCAGGAGAAGAGATTGAGCTCCTTGCAATTTTGTTACAGCCATCAGTTTTCAATTATTATTAAACTTCCTTCTCCATCATACATTTCCAAGCTCTCTGCAGCCTAGTCTCCAACCACTTGAACTTCCAAATTCTGAATAAAGCAACTGTCATAAAACTCAAGAAGTTTGGAGACTCAATGGATGACAGTGGTTTGTGCGTGACATGTTCCTTTTTCTCCTATTGAACACTCTTTTGGTTTAAATATTCATGGCAGAAGAGTTGACATTAGCTGTATTTCATCTCTGGGTCTATCACACTGGAAATGTAAGTGGAGCAGCAAGTTCATTATCACAAAATTATGATAAAAGCAAACAATTTGGTTGCCTTGCAGAATTCATTATAAAGTGATTTTACATGAATTGTGTGAGAAACAAAGGCCCGAGAGTATATGGCATTGCATTGTCAGAGTATATTTGCTTAAAATTATCCCCCTGGGAATAATTTAAGATTTAAGAATGAGTATTAACTCTTACAGGTCAGTAGGGCAACATTTAGTGCACTAAATGTTTATTTTCTTACTTATTTTCTCCCTTAATTATTTCCTTACTGACCTAAATGCACTCACGCACTCTTCCAAAGCTTTCACTACATGTACATGCAAATTTAGTAATTTTTCTTCAGCAGGAAAAGGTTCCGCTTTTCTAAGTTTTTCTGTTTTGTTTTCCTTCCTCTACACTTTTCTCCATCAATATAACAAAAGAGTTCAAAATCCAAGCCCCCTATTCTGGCCGATTAGAGTCTATGAATAGTGAGATTGCCCTATGATCACATTCAGCAACCTAATGTTAATAAAGGACAGGCACTTTTCTTTTTCCATGATGAAGGGCAATGTCGGGAAAGATATATGTGTGTGGTTGTTTTTTATGGATGGTCTGGGTTGGCTGTGATTAAAATTGCATCCAACAAGGGAAGTTACTTAGAACACGAGTTTCTAAAGAGATAACAACAGTACTTGGTTATCCCTGTTTTCAAAGTCATGGGAGTTGACGTGTCCAGCATGATGTATGCCCGTACCCTGGCAAATCTTGCAATCATGTTATAAATAAGGGGTTCCTTTTATTCCCATCCCTCTAGCTCTGTGCTTTAGCAATAGAGCTGCACAAAAGACAATTTTCTCAAACTTCTATCAGAGGTTTCCAGTCTCTTTTTCCCTTTGATTACAATTGATGGCATTCATGTATCTTGGGCCACTCGTAGGCTTTTTCGTCCCCGTTTCTCCACAATTCCAGAGTCTGCTTCTCATTTTCTCATTAAGACAGGGATTGAGCTGTATGTTATAGATGTATAACATTTCTGTAAAATGTCCTCTTATTTCTATAACAAATGTTAGTGTAGAAATGAAATAAGTTATGACCTATGACATTTTAACTTACATCATTAAGAAATTATTTGATAACTCCTTGCAATTGATCATATCAGAGCAGTGTTTCAGGATCCAATGGTAGCTGAGAGATGGGGGGTTGACTGATAGGGTAGAAATACAATTCAGAAGTCTCTGATTCAGAATTTGTGATACTTTTACACATAGTCCTTGTCACTTTTATTTAGTATAGTCTAATTATTCACTGTCCTCAAAAGTGTTTTCAGTATGAAAGATTCCTTCAGGAGCCTCCAACCTGTGACTTTCAGCTACAATCTTTGTGGGCATTGAAGAATTCTTAGGATTATAATTCATGTATGATTTAGGTATATTGCGAACACTAATTTTATTCATACATTCACTTTCCTTTGTCTACCTGATTCCCATTAATATTATTTTAAATTGTATATGAGGTTTCTGAATTCACTCAGAATAGTAACAGAAGGCCAATGTTTTTAACCATAAGTCAAACTTAAGATCCCTCTTGAAGTTTTAATTATGTACCACATTTATTCACCAGCATAATCTCCTTTAAAAGAAATGGAACAAATACAGGCAGGAAGAGTACAACATGAAAAAATTTTCAAAAATGTGCTATATTTGAGAGTTATGAAATGCCATTTCTTTAAACCTAGTATATTAGAAGGCATAACTTTGGAAACTAGTTCTGCTGTTTACCAACTGTGTCACTAATTATTTAACTTCAGGCCTTAGATTCCTCATGGGTAAAAAGTTGATAAAAGTAACAACCTATTAGAGTTCTTATACAAATACAATAATAAAAGTCATTATAGCAGTATAAAACATATTATGTGTAAATATAAATATATATGCTTATGTCTGTTAAGTGTTTTATACTGTAAATTAACACCAGAATATTACAAATGCCCAATAAAATTTGGATTTAGAGTCAAGAGACTTGGCTACAATTTCTGCCTCTCATAGGTTTGTGTGGACCTGTGAGATTCCCTTAGACACTCTGTGCCATGTTGCTTTATCATGGTTTTGTTGGTTACTTCATTGCAAATGTAACTCCAATGAAACTTGGGGAGAAGGAGGAGGTTGATCATGGAGAGTGGGTTCTTTGTACTTAGGAGAGCAAGTTAGAAAGACATTGATCGCTTGGTGCCAGAAGTCCAGCCCAGGGTGTGAGCTCAGACAGGGATGTTGATCCCTCCAGTCATTCTACATTACTGTGTTCTCACAGGAATTGGAGGAAGCCAGTAACCTAGTGAACAAGTTGAGGATCCTAGAGACCTCCCAGGAACTGTGGATACTTATTAAGGCAGAGGACCTAGTTCCTAATTTTGCATTCTGAAAATGGGAAGTTTTTAATTACAGTCTCTGGGTCAGGACTGGCTGAAGGACAGGCACAAAGTAAATCTGTCCAGTAACCCAAACTCTAGCATTTAAATTGAAGGTAGAGAAGGCTCAAATGATATGTTTTATCCCAGAGTGCTGTTGTGAAGCCAGGAGTAATGATTCAGGGAGAAATGCCATGTTTACTATAAAGTCATCTACTGAATTGGTTGTTAGTTCGTATTTTATGACTCAACATTTTGTTTAATTGAGATTCAGATTAATACTAATTAGTAAAGTTCAGTCCTATTTCTTTTCTTGTTTTAATCAATTTTCATTTACAAAGACTCTATTGCGTTAAGCAAAGTCTCCCGCTCCTAGTTTCTCCTAGGAACTCTAAGCGACTTTCAGTCTCTGCAAATTTGTTATTTGTAGGAATTTCATGTAAGTGATATCATACTTTTCCTTATGTGCCTTGCTGCTCTCGTTCAGAGTGTTTTCAAGGTTCATCCGTGTTGCATCATATCTCAGAACTTCCTTCCTTCTTATGGCCAAGTGGTATTCCATTGTGTTAATGTACCACATTTGTTTTATCCATTCATTTTTTGATGGGAACTTGAGCTGTTTCTGCTTTTTGATTATTGTGAATATTGCCACTATGAATTGGTAAATACATGTCTGAAAATTTTTACTTTCTTTGGGTATATATCAAGAAGTGGAATTGCTGAGTAATATGGTAATTCTATATTTAAATTTTTGAGGAACTGCCATTTTGTTTTCCACATTGTGGTGCCGTTTTATATTCCTACCAATAGTGTATTGGAGTTCTAAGTTCTCCACATCATCTCCAACAGCCATTATTTTCTATTTGTTTTTTTTCTTTGTTTATTTTTGTTTGTTTGCTTTTTACTAGTAACCATCCTTGTAGATGTGAAGTAGTATCTCACTGTGGTTTTGATTTGCATTTCCCTAGTGTCTAAAGTTGTTGAACATCTTTTCTTATACTGATTGATCATATGTATATTTCCTTTGGAGAAATATCTATTCAACTCCTTTAAGCAGTTTTAATTGTTTTTTTCTTTCTTTTCTTTTGCCTTTCTGTTGTTGTGTTCTAGATGTCCTTTATGTGTATATATATATATATATATGTATATATATATATATATGCCCTTATCCAATATATGACTTGCAGCTATATTTTTCCCATTCTGTAGATTGTCCTTTGATATACAAAAATTTTGAATTTTGTGGAGTTCAATTTATTTATTGTTTCTTTTGTTACCTGTGCTTCTGGTGTCTCAGTTCTATGTTAAGGGTTCCAAATGTCATTCTTCTCAAGAAAAATGTATCAACACAAATAATTATCTTCAGGATATTCAACTTAGCTAATGAGAGGAGAGCTCTGAATGTATAGTGAGATTTAGGATAATTTTACTCTAATTTGATTAAGAGCCTATTGTTGGTCAACATTGCCATTTTTTTTTCTGTAGTGCTAAAATTTATTCACATTTCTTAAGTAAAGTTTTTAATTGATTACTTCCAATAGAGTATCCAGCAATGCAAAGAAGAGCATATATTTGTGAAGAGATAATTCTGAAACCACACTGTTTTCCTTTGATGCCATCTTCTTCCTATCCCAGGCATTCATCAGAGTAGGGGAAAAAATTCAACAGAGAAAAGAGTAAAATTTCACTAGGCTCTCCATGACACTTAAAGATATATCCTAAAGGAGAAAACAAGGTAGGGCAAGAAAAGAAAAACAAACAAACATGGACAATATATTCATTGATAAAGTGGATTTCAGAATTCAAATGTTGATCCATAAGTGTAATCATTATAACAAATATTCTTTGTTACTCTTAAGTGGATAGTTTTAACTTATATATCCAAAAGAATATGTATATATATAATCATAAGATGTTTAAATGTTTAAAATTCAGCATGTTTATAATTTAACATACGTAAAATTTCTTGGTTTTATGAGAATTTTCTTGTTTCTTGGATTTAATGCCATTTGACAAATATATTTCCCCATACTTATTTTTACTTAATATCTCTTTTGTGATTTTTATTTATATTTTAGAATTAGACAACTTATTGGAAGAGATAAAGGGTTCAAGATTTAGATAATAATATAAATCATTTTTTCTCAATAAACAGTGATAAACCATGCATTGTTTGGCTTCAAAATTTTAGCAGATTCTGTCCATAGACTTTCAACCTCAACTGACTAAAATCAAGTTGATGATATAAAACATGGTTGCAGAAATGCTCCACCATGATAGTTCTATGAATTGTAGTGTTTATTATATGTCTACTGGAGAACAGTTGCTAAAGAGGGACCAAGTTGGTACAGTAATGTACTAAGTTGGGAACTTTTATTAAGTGTCAGCACACTGAGTTTATTTTAGTATTTTATGTAGATTAGTTTTCTGGGAAAAACTGTCCAGACAGCCCACTCTTGATATGATGCTGAATGAAATAATGAATGAAATGTGTCTGGCATATAGTAGATGTTCAGTAAATTCTTTCCTTTCTTCCCTTTTTTTTACCCAAACCTACCTGCTGCGGCTTTTCAGAATCAAAGCTATTTTCAAAAGAGAACAAATCCACTGCCATATGAGAGAGAAAGAGAGACATAAATATAGAGAACAATCACCATGGTTATTGGCCACCTGGAATTCTTTGAATCTGCCTAAGTTACCAAAAACTACCAAATAGCTTACAAGCCAAAATGATTTAAATTTCCAGATTCCTTGATTTCACCTGGGTTAATATTTGCACAATTTCTTTATCAAGTTCATATTTCCTTATTCTGCTCTTGATATATAAACTTAGGAGGAAACAAAAGAGAAGGACTAGCAAGGATAGCTTCCCCTTGTGTCCTTTTCCAGGACAATCACTGTTTTCTCCTCTTCCCAAAATCATAACTGCTTGGTTTTTGTTTGAGACTCATTGTGCCCCATTGAGTAGCTCTTTCCATTGAGTGACCTGATGCCCTAAAAACACATTTCATGAAGCAGTGGGTGAGATGAAGATTGGGATGAGAGGAAAGGTTGAAAAAATTCTTCTTTCATTGCTTTAGGCATTTCAACAAATGAACAATTTGTTAACCCTGAACTTAATCTCCTGACCAAGGAGATTAGGTGAATAGCTGTTTTTTTTTCTTCTTTATTTCTTTAACTGCCTTTATTTTTGTTATATTTCTATCAATTAATAATTATCCTTATGCTTAATTTTTCTTCATTTATCAGATATCATCTTTCCAGAAGAATTTTCCATGTCCTTGAAATTATCTCACCAAATAAATCAGTGTTTGATAAGTGTGCTATGTTTTCTACCAATTATAAGTGCTATAAAATTTAGAATTACAACAATTTATTGATATGAGAAACTTAAGAATGACTTTATGGATATAAAATAAACAATATGTTCCCCTTGTCCACAGGTTAGCAATTTCCCAGTTAAAAATAGAAGTTTATACCTTGGGGAGAGTCAAGTGTATACAGATGCAAAAGAGAAGCAGATATGGGGCAGTGGGGGTGGGGTGAGGTGGGGGGAGTTAGCTTATCAACCTTATCCTAAGCATAAGTTTACACTGGAGGAATTTGAAGCCTAAGATACACTAAGTGTAACTATAATGACAACAAACCAGCTCAACAGACTGGCTAGACAGACTCACTGTTAAACTAAAGATCTAATATAAGAAGACTTGTGCCACTTCCATGAATAAATAATATTTACCTCAGTCTGCACAGTTTTATAAGAGGTCTGGCTTTCAAGAAAAAAATTATGAAATGCACAGAGTAGCAAGAAAATGAAAAATAAACAACCACATACTAACAATAGATAGAGCAATCAGTGGGCCTGGATTCATGTATGATACACATGTTGGCATTAACGTATTAACTATGTAAATATGTTAAAAGTTTTAAAGGCAAAGGCTGATAACATGCATGGGAAAATGGGAAATTTAGTAGAGAGACTAAGAACAATCAAAATGTAGATGCAGGAAATGAAAAGCACAATATCAGAAATGAAGAATACTTTTGAATATCCATAAATAGACTTGACACAGCTCAAGAAAGACTCAATGAACTTGAAGATATTCTAGTAGAAATTCTCTGAAACTGAAACTCAAAGAGATTAAAAAAAAACAAAGAGTGGAGGAAACAAAAGAGCAGAGCATTCAAGAGCCATAAGACAATATTAAAATGTTTAGCATTCATAACAATTCCAGAAAATAAAAAGGAAATAAAAGGAGACAGGGGAAGTAAATGAAAAGATAATAGTTGAGATTTTTCAGAAGAAAAGAAAATCTCAAAACCACAGACCCAAGACAATCTGAGAACACCAAACAAGATAAAATCCAGAAAAAACTCATAAGGCACATTACATTCAAATTGGTGAAAATAAAGATAAAAAAATGAAGGCAGAGAAAAATGAATGAACTACAAATGCACTCTGTAACGTGGATGAATTTCAAATGCATTATGCCAAGGGAAAAAAGCCAGATGACATCAAATGGCTCATACAATATGATTCCATTTTTATGGCATTCATGAAAATGTAAAACTATAGGAACAAAAGACAGGTTAGTGATTGCCAGGGGCTGTGGTTGAAGGTGTTTATGACTAGAAAGGGACACAAGGAAATTTAAGGGGATTGATTCAATTGATATATATCTTGATTGAGACGTGGGTTTCATGATAGTATACACTTGTCAAATTTCACAAAAATGTGCATTCAAAAGGATGAATATTGCTATATGTGAATTATAGCTTTAAGAGTCTATGAATGTATATGGCAAGCCTTTAAAGAAAAAAAAATAATGGTTTTGTTGAGGTGTTAAAAATTGAATTGCTTCCTGGTGCCTGCCCATGTAAAAAAAAAAATTGAATTGCATCTTTAAAGTTTGATATTAGATTATAAATGGAAACAATTAAATAAAATGTGCAGGTGATTTGCAGAGTGCTTAGGTGTAATCTCACTGTAATCAAGCCCCTTCTATTAGCATTTAACCATGACTATGGGCAACCTAGACGCAATAAAGGAACTATAACTAGAGACCATGAAATCCAAATCCTTTATTTTACATACAAGACAAGTAAGTCCTGGAGAAGTGAAATAACTTTCTCAATACACAACATTAGTTCAAAGCTGAGATTCCACTCTGAAATCCCTGACTCCTTTGTGTCATTAAGTAGTTACATTCAGACCAAGGACAACTAAATCATGCTGGAGTTAGAAGAATCCTTACACTTCTTTCTCTTTCTGTATTTACCACTCACCATTTGGGGAATGTTACATTTATAGCCACTTAATGCTGAAGTGTCTAGGAAATCTTCATAGCAAGCAGCAATACTCATCAGTTTTGACAGTCATGCTTCCAACACTCTTTATTGTAATTACCAATATAAATGCAGTTTTGAGAGATTTCTAAGCAGAAATCACTAGAGCTTGGCAAACTGACAATTGAAAGCAGGGACTTAATCTTACAAAGCATGGAATACCCTAGCATAGTAACACCCCAAGTTATCCGTCTTACCAGTCATTTAAAAAATGACTAGCTATTTCCACATGGTGATTTGAAAGGAGTAAAGAAATCTCCTCTCTCCATAACAGTTTTTCTAAATAGTTGTCTAAGCTTGCACCCCTGAGGATGTCAATATTCTGTGAATAAAAAGTTCCATTTGAGGGTTGCTAGCTGCTTTTTTTCAAAGGATAATGCTATATAATTTCTATTGCGTATCTAATTTGCTTTCTTTCCAGTTGCTCTGTGTCCTAAGAATCTAAGCTATTTTCTGGATCCCTGATATTCAGCTTGGTTTTAACTTCTTTGCTCTATCTGAGCTTGTCTCACTCACTTTAATTTGTAAGGCAATGTGACTGCCAAGCCAGAGAGATTTCAGTTCAAACTGTGACATAAATATTGACACCTTAGCTAAATTATTGATATAGTGTAAAATGGGGATAATAATATTTCATAAAGTTGAGTAAGTAAAATACCATCAGCTAATCCAGACTATGCCTTCAATGGATGCTACTTCTCTCTGTCCTGATGTCTGGATCTCTGTCACATTACATAGCTCCATCTTTGTTTGTGATTTTGGTGCTATGGTTCTATGCTATCTGTGCTGGACACCACCCATTTGCTTCTACAGACCTATTTTTATAAAATGCTGTACATTGTCTAGAATCTGACCTTGAGGGCTTCCTTAATGGGCTACTTTGCCTTTCACTACATGCTTTGGTTTGCTCAGTGGGAGGCACAGGTGGGATGTTGGAAGAATGTGAGGTCAGGATATTTTCCCTCAGCTCTTTCATTTATAGGTCTCAATAAGTTGTCTGCATACTTCTACCAAAGGCTACAGCTCCTATCATGGTGCTCTCTGCCGAAAGCTTCCATGTCTTGGCTCTCCTTGATGATTCAGGCCCAGGGTGGTAACTCTGCTGTAAGTAACTTTGGGATATTGCACTATGTCTTGTGGATTTTGTTTCTGATCCTCTCCATACTTTGATAATAGTTACTTGAAACTCTCCTCTAAATGGCTAGCTTTGCTGTTCCAGAATTTGACTGATGCACAAGCATGATGGCTTCTGAATAACTCAAATATGGTATTCACTAAATACTCAAATCACCTCCCACCCAACTCTCAGGAACTGGCTACAGATCAGGGTATGTATGCAGGAGATAACCTGCAACAGTATATAACTGAAGACTAGAGGGATAAAGAAATGATAATGGTGGTGGTGGTGGGAAGGGCAGGTTACACAGGCAACAGGTACTTCTAACAATCATTGTCAGTTCTCTACTAGGGAAGGGTTTTCGTTTTCTAAAGCTGCTGGAATGTAATGTACCAGAAATGGAACTGCTTTTATAAAGGCAATTTACTAACGTGCAAGTTTACAGTGCTAAGGCTATAAAAACATCTAATTTAAGCCATCCAGGGAATGATACCTTGACTAAGAAGGCCAATGACATTCGGGGTTTCTCTCTTAGCTGGAAGGCACTTGGTGACATCTGCTACCTTTCTCTACAGGCTTCTTCAACAGCTTCCCCAAGGACATTTTCTTTCTGCATCTCTAAAGGTCTCTGACTGTGTGGCTCTGAAGCTTTTTCCAAAATGGTCCCCTCTTAAACAGCTCCAGTAAACAACCTCACCTTGAATGGGTGGAGACATATCTCCATGGAACCCACCTAATCAAAAGGTACAACAATCTTTAATCTGGGATATGGGCACCATCTTACTTACAAAGAGACTGTCAATAAAAATGAAATGACATCACATAATTCCATAAAAACAAACTGAATTTTGAAAGGGGCTTTAAATTTTTTAACCCTATCTTCCATTTAATTTGGGATCATGTCTTCAAATACACCTGGTCAGAATGTTTTTAATTACTACTTACTGTTTAGTAATGATGAGATAATTCTTAAGTAATTTCAAGGATTTACCATTAAGATATAGGTAATTTGTGTCCTTGGTATATAGATGTATTTTCTTCTGGAAGCTATATCACATACTATTACAGACATCATTTAAAAAAATATTATTCTTGCAGTTATATTTCTCTGAAATATACAAAAGGTACATTTGATCCCTAATCAAAAGGTACAACCAACAATTGGGTGGGTCATTTCTCCATGGATAATAATAAAAAAGAACTCACCCAACAATATTGAAAGAGGATTAAAGAACATGGCTTTTCTGGATTACACAGCACTATTAAAATAGTGCAGAAGGGATCAATCCTAAATGATAAAATGACAGGAAAAGAGGTCAGAAGAATTAGAGAGGAGTGCCTGCTTCATATAAAAAGTACATTTAACCAAATTATTTCATGTGAAATGATGTTAAAATTTTTTTTTAAAAGTCCAGGGAGACAATCTCACTCCAGCAAATTTGAAAGATGTAGAGAAAAGGAGATATCACTCATTGTGATACAAGGCATTGTGATAGGAAATTAAAATAGTTATTTCTATTGTGATTCTCAGAATGGGTTTGTTTATTAAAATCTTCCACCTGATATGAGGGTGGGTGATGATTATATATTTCAGAGAAATATAACTGCAAGAATAATATTTTTTAAAATGATGTCTATAACACTGTGTGATATGGTTTCCAGAAGAAAGTACATCTGTATACCAAGGACACAAATTACCTATATCTTAATGGTAAATCCTTGAAATTACTTAAGAATTATCTCATCATTACTAAACAGTAAGTTGTAATTAAAAACATTCTGACCAGGTGTATTTGAAGAGATGATCCCAAATTAAATGGAAGATAGGGTTAAAAAATTTAAAGCCCCTTTCAAAATTCAGTTTGTTTTTATGAAATTATGCGATGTCATTTCATTTTTATTGATGGTCTCTTTGTAAGTAAGATGGTGCCCATATCCCAGATTAAAGTGGAGGTAAATTGAGACTGATAGACCTATAGTACATAACAACCAACATTCAATCTTCAAGTAATGGAGAAATAGCTATTTTTGGGAAACATATCAATTTGACACTTTATTTCTCACTCCTACCCCAGTAAATGAGTGAACAGTGCACATTCAGAAAAATATGGTATGCTTTTGTTTGCTCCAGATAGTATGATTTTAATAGTTAATTTAAACATTTCAGATGGTAACAAATAATAATAATAATAATAATTTACTGGCTTAAGGAATAGAGAAGTATATTTCTTCTTCATGTAACAATCTAGGTTGTGTGTTCTGCATAAGTGGACATCTCTACTTATCCAGTCAGTCAGAGGTCCAGATAGAAGCTCTGCATTTTCCATGTACAGCTTGATGAACCTGGTGGCTGGTCCTGAAGCAGGAGGCATCACTTCAGCTTTCATCACTTAGTCTAGAGCTTACCCATAAAACCACTGGTAACCGTTAGTGAGCAATGTCCAGTCATGTGGCAAGGAAACAAATTAGAATAAATTTTTGTGAATAGCTATCTTTTCAGTTTTGGTTGCTGATGAAATTTGAGAAGTCAATAGCTAGTGCTTTATTTCAAACCTTGCCCTGAAGAAAGCAAACCTTCACAGGATGGGTGTGAGGTTATTGGGGACTGGTGTTAATCAGGAAGATATATGGGCCATGTATTAGCTAGAGTTCTCTAGAGAAACAGAATCAGCAGGAGATATCCACAGATGCAAAATTTATAAAAGTGTCTCACATAACCATGAGAAGGTAGAGTTCAAATTCTGTGGGGCAGACCACAAACTGGCAACTCCAATGAAGGTCCTCAGTGCAGTCTCAGGAGATGCTGGCTGGGCAACCATGGTGATGTAAGGGTCCAAGTTCTGCACGGCAGGTTGCAAGCTGTCAACCCTGATGAAAGTTCTCAACAAACTCTCATAAGAGGCTGGCTGTACACTGTGGGAATGGAAGAGTCCAAAATCCATGGGACAGGCTGTGAAGCTGGCTGCTCCAATGAAGAGTCTGGACAAAGTTCACAGGAGAGGCTTGCTAGCTGGAGCAGGAAGTGTGACTGTCTTTTTTTTCTGAATATTCCTTAAAAGCCTTCTGATGATTAGATTAAACATCACTCATTGCAGAAGTCACTCTCCTTAGATGATTACAAATACAGCAGTTGTGGATGCAGCCAATGTGATCATGATTTAAGTCTAGGAAATGTCCTTATTGTAACAGACAGGCCAATGTTTGCCCAACCTGATGACTGGGCACCACCACCTGGCCAAGTTGACACATGAACCTGACCATGAGAGACCAGAAAAGGTCTTCCCAGTGCTCTTATGAGAACCATTCAAGATTTAAGATATATAACATAATACATAATGTGGACACTTACCAGGATTTTAGTTAACCAACGTATTTTGGATTTTTCTTGCCTCTGACTCTCCCTTGCTGTTTTCTTCTATGTATCCTTATCTTACATTTTCAATGTTTACTGTAAACCAATAGTCTCTCTAGAAAGCCAACTCAAAGATCCTTGCACTCTTGAAAGCTTTCCAGATTCTTTTATCTAGATTCTCCTTCCACTGTATGCTAGCATTTTATTTACCAATTGGAAATATCACTTTCTAACTTGAAAAAGATGTTTGTTTTATTGCTTTTTTCCACTACTTTTTATTTTCCACAATACAAAATAAATTTTGTAGTTGTCCTCAAGAAGTTTCCTTGAGATGTGGACTTCTGGCAAACTTTGAATGACATAAGTTATTAGGCAGAGGAGGAGAAAGGCATAAATCTAATGAAACAGAATGAGCCATGATTTAGATATGGTATTAAAAAGAATCTATTTTTATGAGAATGAGAGAGCAATGCTGAAAATCCACTACTAATAAGCCATCAGCAGCAGCAGTCAATGAACAATTACTATCAGCTATGAGAAAGGCACTTTGTTAGGAGTTAATTATATAACATGAATGCATGCTCAGTTCTGATGTGTTTGATGTGATGTGAATTATCTCTTTTCTGATAGTGGGAAAGGATTTGCATTCATCCGTCCATATATTCTCACCTTGTCTTCCTAGAGATTAAATCCACGTCAGCACATCTACTGGTTAGGGTTAAGAATTCCATCTATGGCCATGAATTACAATGATGGATAATAAGCACACTCAAAAGCAAACCCTAATCTTTTTGTCCCACTCTAAACATTCTTTCACCATTCAGAAGATAATTTTAATTCTTGGCTCCATGCTCAGGTACTTATATCCCTGGTGGCATATAATGATGTATCAGAGTGAAATGTTAATACAAAGGACAAGCATAATTTACTTTCTAAAATGGCATGTATTTTTAAATATTTATTTTACATTAAACAAACTCAGATATGTTATGGAATAGATTGCTAAAATATTATGTCTTTTGAAGCAGAAGATTAGAGTTCATAGAAATTTCATACTCAAAGCTGGCTGCTTAATGCTTCTTCCCAAGAGTTTTAGGTTACAGAACTCTGTTGCTCTTAGGTATTCTTCATTGGTAGAATAGGAGAATTTTGTTTTTATTCAATAACTGGATTATTAAGCCAATAAATTTTTGTTTGTTTGTTTTGCATGGACAGGCACTGGGAATCAAACCCTGGTCTCTGGCATGGCATGGTGAGAATTCTGCCACTGAGCCACCATCGCACCACCACTAAGCCAATAAATTTTGAGTTAAATTTGCTCCCTCCTATCATCTGGAGGCCATGTTAAAATGTGGCTCACAGAGAAGTGTGGAGTGATGAGAACATGTAAGTTACTTCGTAGTGAGTCTGGAATCATGTATTAAGGAGTTTGGTCTTTATATAGATATCATAAATTTCCTTACATATTAGTCATATAATATTAAGTTGTGTCAAGCCTGATTACAATTCCATTTCTGACTAGAGCCTTAGGAGATTCTTTCTGGGTGACTGAGAATGTTTTATTCTATAACATTTACACAAGGCATCCTGAAGGGACCTTCAATGGCTCAATCCCCTAGAAGTTCAATTGGTCAGGATCTCAAGCCTAGCTCTCTTGGACCATCGATCTATACTGCTCCATCCATTTCAAAACCACTTTTACAAGAATTTCATATTATTTTCTAATTGTTTAAATATTTACTTTTATAAATGCTTAGAAAACAACCTCCTATCAAACTTAAGATGCTATTTCTCAGATCAGTGGAATTAGTCCATTCTCTTATTCATAGTCTGTTTTCTTTCATTATTCAGAGGATCTCAACTTTCAATTTTGTAAATTAATAGTATTTATTTTCCAAGCACATCCTGGTTAATTGTGACTGTTCTTCTCTGGACATTGTTAGGCCTTCCCCAGCATTAGGAAGTGGGCTTTTCCAGAAATCCTTGCAGTAGTTGGCAATCAGCAGCATCAGTAGAATTTGCCACTGCCTGTACCTGAAAGACAATTTGTATGCAATAGCAGAGTGTAGTTGATAACTGTCCTGGAAACCATAGTCATATTCCAATTGTGTTTTGGGGAATGGACACTATAGTATAGTGGTTAAGAACATGGTCTTTAACCTCAAACAGACTCAGTCTTGAATTCAAGTTGTACCATTTAGTAAGAGTTTAATTTTGGATTAATTGCTTACCCTCTCTGTCATCATCTATAAATGGGTGCAATGAGAATACTAATCTCATAAGAGCATGGCGGTCATCAAATAAAATTATATTTGTATGATACTTGGCTATAGTCTTAATCATAGTATTATGCAAGCATGCTATTGGTAGGACCTATTTTTTCTTTACTTCCTACTCATTTTCTCAAGTCAAGCTTAAATTTTGAAGTGCTAACCTTGAAAATTTTTCTTTTCAGGTTCTTAATGTGCCTGTCCAGCCAGGACCGCTTGGCATCTACTTTGGCTAGCTTATTTGGACACTAAATTTCCCTATGCCTTCAAGTTAGGTTTAATGTTCTGGATTCAGGTATCAGTTTCATCCCTTAATTTATAACCATACCTTCTTTCCCTAAATAAATTGTCTTTTATTTTGGTCTCTTGCCTACATGCCAGTTCAGCCCACCTTGCAACTTGACTCTGAGTTTCTCCTCAATTACACGAACTGGACAACTCCTAGTTGTGAGTTAATTCTCTAGTAGTTCAGGAGCTCCTGGCTTCTTCGTGACCTATTCTCTTTCTTGAGTATAGAGCAATTCACCTCAATAGGAGAAACAAAAACCACATAAACAAAAAACAATTAGTGAGCTGAAGTCATTAGCTTTTGACCTTCACTAACAGTCTTGAAAACACGGATATTCATTTTTCTTGGTACATGCCCAAACTGGCCTGATTCTGAATCCATTTGAGAATCCATAGGACTTTATTCTCATCAGTGTTTATTGATTCAATATTAGTGTGATGGATGAAACCCAAGGCAGTAAACCAGGTTAAATGCCAGATGTTCAATCTGGTTCCTAAGAAGTTCCCATTCAGTGATTTATTGGAAAGCTGGTGAAAACTCAATAACAGAACTTATATAGAGGAGAACAACACAAAGAGTGAGGGGATAATACTTACTCATAGTGAGAAGACAATATAATTATTCTGTAGCCTGATCCTTGATTATTATTCAAAGAAGGACGGTTTATTAAATACTTGTTCTGTTAAGAGTCTGTTCCAGTACCTAAGCATTGACAAATAATGTAATATATTTGATTAGTGGAGACACTTTAAAAGGAAATGACATCTAAGGAGAGCATCCATTAGCAATATATGGAATTGTTTTCCTTTGTGAGATAATTTCCAAAGGTTAAGAAGCCCTTTTCCCACATTCTTATCTAAAAAATTTTACCATATTCACCTAACCATATATCCATAATTGATATATCAAATTAAATTGCTTGCTATAGATTTCTTCTAATAAAAGCTTTTCTCCTTTCAGACTACATAAAATAATGAAAGGGGTAATATAATATTTACATTATTAGCAGTATTTTCTGTGAATGACTTGTTCCTGTGCTCTTCAATCTGGCAGCCAGTTGAAAACAGGAAAAGAGCATGAAAGTACTGGATCATTATATGTGGGTGTACAAAGATGAGTAGGGCAAGAAGGAAAATGAATGCACTGAAGATAAACTAGATTTTATGCCATCATTTGAATGGTCCAAGGTTCTATACAATGGGCAAATTATACTATGTATTCATGTGCCAAGGAAAGGACTGTCAAACATTAAATCAGAGAAGCTCTAGTGCTAGAAGTAGAGTTTATGGCAGTACTCTACATTGGACTCCATCTCATTGAAGATTTCAAAGCATTCACTGAACCATTCTCATTCTCTTCTCTTTTAGTTCCACTCCATACTTTGCAGTGGATGACTTCCCAATAAGATAAACAGGTTCCTGAGTTTTCCCACTTCAGAATCAACATTGACCATTCTGAATCCTAATAAAAGGTTAGCCCTGCAAATGATTAGAGCATTATTCAGGGTCCAGTCAGAGGACAGAAACCATACCAGTTAGTTTAACTGAGAGAAATCAACATAAAGAACTGTTAACTAGGTAGAGAGTTGTTCCTAGGCAACTGAAAAGGCAATAAGAAGATATTAAAGTATCAAGGATTTAGCAGCTGCAGGAAGCAGCTTCCATAGGATGAAATAAAGGGAAGATACTAGAATAACAAAGCAAAACGTTAACATTATTAAAACTCAGACATTTAGAAGAAGCTGAAACTCAGGCCACAATTGAGGACACCGCTGAGCTGGAGTTGGTGCCTCTGAAATTGGAGGGGCCTCATGAGCCTGGGACCAAGAACTCTGAAGAGCTGGTCCTGCCTGGCTGCTGGTGTCTTGAGTTTGGAGGAGCTTCCCCATGGGGCTGGGGGCCTAGATCTCTGAGGAGGAGATACTGGCCTATGAGTGCTGGTGTATCTGAGGTGAGCACAGTGAAGATGGCTCCGCAAATGTTGGGAAACCTAAAACTGGATTCATCTGCTGCTCAAGTAAGGAACTCCTGCTGTTGGGATGAAGCAAAATTGCTGAGGTGATAGTGACAGGGACAGGAAGCAAAGATGAAGGAAACAGGAAGGAGCAAGTCCCTTCTTCCACTTCTGGCCTTGAGTGTCCCTCTACCTCCCTATTGGTAGAACCTAACAGGGACCCAAGCAGAGATGTAATGTAGGGTTCCAGATAAGAGTTAACAAAGTCATCTCTTATCATAATTGACTCACATAGATTAATTCCAGAATTTCCAATTTTCCCACAATCCAGTAGACCAGAATCTAATATCAGGATATGAATGATATAATTCTAAATAAGGCATAGTTGATTATCTTGTTAACATCAGGATTGTATACTGCCTTTCATTTCTCATAGTAAAATATTATTCATAGTCTGGGGAACTTTCAATGTGAATCCAAGTAGCCATTCATATGCATAGAAGATTGGAATTTGCATAGCTTAAAACAAGTTCTGCAGGACTGAAAATTGCACGTATTATGAACCATAGTTTAGATATTCAGAGGAAAATACCTGAGAGAGAATGTGTTGGATTAACATGAGGAAAATGACTATGATATGGAATTCAGTGATCATTTCAAAGGCATTCTGCATAGTACATTTATTTTCATGGATAGCGTTATATTGAATTTTTTGGCTTTGTGATTACAAGCTGCCTTAGAGAAAAGAGAGATAAAATGACCTTTTAAAGTTTCATCAAGCTTCATCATTATTTTCCTGTGCATTATGGTATAGGAAATGCTCCCAAATAATTTCTTCTTATGGTTGCCTCAAGTCATTGTCAAATTTTTAAAAAGCCCATTTCTGTTTTTCCTCTTTGTTTCTGAAGCATTGAATCAGTAGGCCAAAACTGATGGAAAGACAGTAAATTTTATTAACAGATGAGTGGTTTGATGAACGAATGAATAGATATGAAGCAGTTTCCATGATTATGTGTGGAGATGAGACTATTACTTTTCTTACTTATAAGCTGAGAGACAGAGACTAAAACAAATGAAGCAAGGGGGCACAATAGAGGACCTCCTGGCTTTTAACTTGAAACTGCAATTTGCATGCTTCCTTTCTTCTTTGATACCACTGTTATAATAACTACCACTACTTTTAGCTGCCATTTATTTTTCACTATCTGCCAACAATATACTATCCACTTTTTCCCATTTTATCTCATTCATTGTTTTTTGAAGAAATTTTTGAGGAGAAAACTAAAGCTGAGTGATAATAACTTGTCTAAGCTTACATAGTTATTACATAATTAATAAAAGGCAAACTGTAGATTTGAATTTATGGTCTTCCATGTTTGAAGACCATTAACCAGTTGTGGCTCCAACATTGACTCATTGGCCCTTAGACAAACACTTTTCTTTCTTCCCCTTGTTGGGTTGTCTTACCTTTATAAAATGAAGCATTGAATCTGATGATTTTTATTGCTCTGTCCAGCTCTGACATCCCCAGTTCTGGGATTCTTCAGTAGGAGATTAATGGAATGTGGTGGAGGTAAGGCCGGGTAATCACAACATGGAACATGACTTTAGCTTTGTTTAGAACCTCCACAGAGAATGAGTTGGAGGACCCTCTTACAGAGATGTTTGGAGACAGTTCGAGTACCCTGAATGATTTTGCCTCCTGTTCTTCCTGTAGTTGCTGTCACATTTAGTTTCAAAAATCAACCTAGCTAAGTAGATAAAATGTTGTCAGAAATTACTCTTTTTTGTTGCTGTTGTTGATTATCTTTGCACTTTCTCCCTCCTTTCTGTATACCTCATGTTTGTTGGTATTCTTTTCATGCTTCAGTAACCCCATCCTATGCCCCTGCTTCATCCAAAGGTCATGAATACCTGAATTTTGCCCCACAAGCTTTGCCTTTCCTGCTCTGCAGTGCCCTAAAAGTGCAAAGCTTCTCTAGTCAGATAATTCTGTGTTCACACATTCTCCATCCTATGTATTATTCTCTTAGAGCCTAAAAAACAAATATAGAAGACTAAATAAGCTTTCCACAGTGTGCTGCATGCATTGATAATTTGTTGTTAACAAGAAAAACATCTCTATAGTCAGGTATTTGTAGGAACGACTAAGTTGAAAAAGGACTTTTCAGAGCCTTTAATTGCTAGTGCAGTCAATTAAATTTCAAGAGAAGATTTTTGGGTAAGATCTAATATTTTATTGAAACTTGAAACCCTCTTTTGTTCCTGAGCATCCTGTAGGAATAAAGTTCCATAGAACATATTTTGGTAAATGGCTGACTATAGGGTTTGCAAATTGTAAATGACTCCTACACATCTCTTCAACAATAGCTAAACAGAAGCTAACTTTGTGCCACAGGGATAGGTAAGTAATGATTTTTCATACAAGACATCAGTCTCTGAGGTGTAAACCAGTTTGAAAGGGATCAAAGAGTTCCAAGTGTCTTAATCAATTATTAATTTATTAAGTCCTAAAAATATAATACATTTAATTCATTCTTTGGAAAATTAGGTATACAAAACTCATTCTATAAAAACATGATGGAGTCGACTTATAGAACTTTAGCATATACCAAGTCTTTTGATATTACAAGCAAGGTCGCAAAGACTAATCTAATTCAAATGTTTTTTTTTTGTTACATATAGGCTCCATCTGTGGGGTATAGTACAAGAAAAGGATATGTACATTTTTAATATTGATATATTTCTGAGTTGTTCTCTATTACATTAGATCAAATTGCATTCCCATCTCCCATTTATGAGTACCTTTTCCTGCACATCTTCACCATCAGTGTTAGCAAGTGTTTTGAGCTTTGCCAATTTAAAAGCTTAAAAAATTTATAACTTCTTAAAAATTACTTTCAGAGTTTACATATCTTCCATTTACACCTTCTTCACTTTATACTGTCTATATATTTTTTTTACCTCCTTTTCTATTATGTTTTAGGTTGTTTTCCATTAAAATCTAAGATTCATCTAGAATATATTTTGGTATTAGTTGTGAGGTAATCATCCATCTTTTTCCCCAAGATGGCTACAAAATTATATCTACATGACTTTAAAAATTATCCATATTATGCTCACTAAATCCAATGATTTGGGGGACATTATTTCTTTACTCTTGAGTACATTCTGGACCAGCTTCAAGAGTTACCTACAAAAGAGACACCCTATCCATTGTTGGTGGGAATGTAAAATGGTGCAACTGCTCTGGAAGGCAGTTTGGTGGTTCCTCAGGAAGCTAAGTATAGAATTGCCATATCAGCAATCCCATTACTAGGTACATATATTCAGAGGAACTGAAGGCAAGGACACAAATGAACATTTGCACATCAATGTGTATAGCAGTATTATTTTCAGCTGCCAAGAGATGGGAATAGTCCAAATGTACAACAGTGGACAAGTGGCTAAACAAACTGTGCTACATAAATTTGATGAAATATTATGCCGCTGTAAGACAGAATAAAATCATGAAGCATGTGATGACATGGAAGAAACTTGAGGGCATTATGCTTGAGGGCAATTAGCCAGAAACAAAAGGACAAATACTGCATAGTCTCACTAATATGAACTAACATTAATGAGTGAACTTTGAGAGTTAAAGTTAAAAACAGGTTATATTAGGAGATAGAAAGAGGGTAGAGATTGGGGATTTGGTCCTGAAGGAATACAGAATGTGCAATTTTTCTGATTGTAAAAATTCAGAAATGGATAGCATAATATTATCTGATGGTAACACAATAATATAAGTACACTGAATGAAGTTGAAAGTGATTATGGTTGAGGGAGAAGGGCTAGGGGCAAGTATGATACTAGAAAGAAAGATAGAGGATAAAGACTGAGATGGTATAACTTAGGAACACCTATAGTGGACAGTGATGGTGATTAAATTGTACAAATATAAAAATGTTTTTGCATGGGGGAGAGCAAGTGAATGTCAGCATTGTAAGGTGTTGAAAATGGGGTGGCAAGTGGGAAAAAATACAATCACTGCAAGCTAGGGTCTCCTGAAACTAAATGTCAACAAATGGTGGGTATAGGGGAAGAGTATGGATTCTTTCCAGAAGAAAAGGAAATGCCTTCATACAGATTATGGTGGTGACAGCATGGCTATCTATTCAGGTTGGATTGTATGATGTATGAATAAAACTTTCTAAAAATAAACAAAGAAAAATAAGTGCTAGAGAAAATGAGGAGAAAAAGATATACTTATTCACTGTTGCTAGGGAAACTGAGAGGTACAACCTCTTGGATGGCAGAGCAGTGGTTCCACAGGAGGCTAGGGGAGGGTTTGCCATATGATCCTACAACCCCTTTGCTAGGTATATAATGGGAGGAACTGAGAATGGGCATATGAATGGACATTTGCACACTGGAGTTTACTGCAGCAGTGTGCATGATTCACATGGATGCAGGTGACTTAATTGTACAGTGACTGAGGAATGGAAGGGGAAATCATGGTGTATACATACAATGAACTATTGAGTGGCTGCAAGAAGGAATGAAGTTGTGAGACATCCAACCAAGTGAATGAAACTTGAGGACAATCTGTTGAATAAATTTGTTAGGAACGAAAAGACAAATATTACCATGCCTTAGTGGTAAAGACTAAGTATATTGTATAACTATAATATACAAACCCAGAGAATTGAAGTTAAGAGCCTGGGTTATCAGGTTGGGGCCTATTGTAAAAGATCTTAGATTGGAAACTCTTACAGCAGTCACATATATTCAAGAGTTATAACTGTTATTTCTAAATTTTGAGATACTGACTTATTTGTGTTAAACTGGTCGTTCCCTGAAACTTCGGGTATTTATGTAACACATGAGACTGATTTAGAGCACTGAGGCTATGAAAGTCAGCACATACAGCAATTGTTAAAAAGTTGAAAAAGTGATCAGACTTCAACTAGAAATATGAATGAAGCTGCTCTGCATAGGACTAAGGTCAATCAGAATATAGACTGAAGATTGATATGGTCCATATTTTCAAACTTCAACTTCTGTGTGAAACCAAAGGAAGAGATGTTTATTTAGTGGAAAATGTATTCTTTGAGTAGAACATTATCTAATTTAACTTGTATGGTTAGTTAATTTGAACACCATAACTACATGGAATCTTGAATAGTGCATGAGATCTTGTTGGTTTGTACAGGTTAGTGTGATGTCCAGATACATCCCAAAGTAATTTGGGCAGACACTAAAACATATTTGCAAAATCCCCCTTGGGGGATTATGGAGAAAGGAGAATATACTTAACTTTCCCATGTGGGGAATTCCTGGTATTCTCGTAAGCACTTGGGATAACCAATTCAGTAGGCTGAGCCCTCAATCTTGGGGTTTACCCCTATGAAGCTTATCCCTTCAAAGGAGAAACTAAGCCTACTGATAATTATGCTTGAGTCACCCCCAAAGAACATCTTTAGTTGCTCAGATGTAGCCTCTCTCTCTAAGCCAACTGAGCAGCTGAACTCACTGTCCTCTCCCTTACGTGAGACCTGACTCTCAGGGTGTAAATACCTCTGGCAATGTGGGACAAGACTCCCAGGATGAGCCAGGACCCAGCATTATGGAATTGAGAAAGCCTTCCTGACCAAAAGGGGAAGAGAGAAATGAGATAAAGTTTCTGTGGGTGAGAGATTTCAAACAGAGTTGAAAAGTTGTCCTGAAGATTATTCTTATACATTATATAGATAGTCATTTTTAGTTTCTGGTGTATTGGAGTAGCTAGAGGGAAGTACCTGAAACTTTTGAACTGTATTCCAGTAGATGTGATTCTTGAATATGACTGTATAACTATATAACATTAACAATGTGACTGTGTGATTGTGGAAACCTTTTGTCTGATGCTCCTTTTATCCAGGGTGTGGATAGATGAGTAATAAAAATAATAATAAATAAATAAATAATGGGTAGATTGAAATCTAGTGGTCAACAAGAGGGAGAGGTATGGGCTATGGGATGTATGAGTTTTTTCTTTTTTAATTTATTTTTCTGGAATGATGCAAACGTTCTAAAAATGATTATGGCAATGAATGCACAACTATGTGATGCTATTGTGAGTCATTGTTTTATACTTTGTTTGGACTGTATGTGTGTGAGGATATCTCAATAAAAATATTAAAACAACAAAATAGAGTTCCCTCCAGCTGTAGGGTGAATGGCAGGAAGAAGGTGCTGTGGGGAAGAACAGCCACCAGCCATCACACTCTGGAATCCAACAGGATCCTTTCCTTCAAAAGTAATACATTTCTTCTTATTTAGGTAACCATGTTATGGATGACTGTTGTTACTTTTTTGCCTCTTTTACTTTCAAAAACATCACAGGAGGAATAAACCCACTTGTTTGAAGGAAACTATTCTATAAAATACTTCATTTGTTCTGGATTCCTTGGCAGCTAGGCTCCGACCTAAGCAAAGACAAGTGTAGAGTGAAAACACTCTCAGGATGGAAGACTTGGAATGGGACTCACATCCCCACGTCTCAAAGTAGGTGCTTTGGATTGAGTCATGTTCCCCACAAACACATGTTCCAGTCTTAACTCCTGGTCTTATGGATGCGGACACATTTGTAAATAAGATTGTGGAAGATCCTTTTAAGTCAGGTGAGCCCACAGTGGAGGAGAGTGGGCCTTAATCCAATGCAACTAGAGTCTGTTAAGCAGAAGAAAGTTGGATGCAGGGTGAGCAGGACACTGAAGGAGACCAATGGCCAGTGATGGAGACACAGATAGAGATACGGATTGCCAGGCCACCACCACCAGAATGCTTGAGTCTAGGGAAAGCACGATCCTGCTAATGCCTTGATTTTGACTTCAGGCCTCCCAAACTGAAGCAATGCATTCCTGTTGTTTAAGGCAATCATTTATTGTAGTATTTGCTATAGCAGCCCGGGCAAACTAAGATAATAGGTATGTTTGTAATTTTATTTTTGTGATGTTATTTATCACTTTGATTACTTTCTTTCACCACTGATGGACTAAATGGTTCACATTCTTCTAATTGTTCTAATTTTTCTAATTGTTTAAATTCCATGCTCAATTGATGCATTATTTTAGGCCAAAAAGCTAGAAAACTTTGGGTCTCTTCACACTCCCAAGATGTTAGAAATTCTTAGAAATCCAATATATATGTAACATTTAATGTTTAATCAATACATGAATGACAAAGGCATGACAACTATGCTTCCTTATAGGAAAACCTTCAGAAATACACAGCAAGAAACAGCTGTGTCTTTCGTTTGCCTACTACTTTCCTTCAAGGAATGGCTATCATATATAAAAATAGAATTATCTGTCAGATTAACTCATAAATAAAGTGTGGCTCTCAACTACATTTGTTGTTATATTGGAACTTGATAAAATTATTGCAAACTTTTCTGAAAAATGAAACAAACAGGAATAGTCAGAGAATTTTTGAAGAACGAAAACAATGTTAAAGCTCATGTCTCAATTCCCTAACTGTTTTCCTATGAAACTGTCAAATATAATATATATATACACAATTATTTAAGAAAAAATGGTTTGGTATCAATAGAGAACAGAACCCTTGAAGGAAATAGACCAAAACGTTAGCAATAGTTATCTCCGCACCATAGGTTTCTGGGTCATTTTCATTTTCTTTTTTTAATTTTATTTTTATAATTATTCTATGATTAAAATGCATTATTGAATAAATGATAAAATTAAAACATATAGCCCAATGAAATATAATGTTTTCTACGGAAATTAAAAATTCTAATAAAGTGTCTAAAATTATAAAATATTTTGTAAGTATAATCAACAAACTTTTTTCTAGACACACAGTAGCCTTCTATCTTCTTATCCTTAAATATGAAACTCACTTTCCTCCTTATTCTACATGCTCAATTCTGGCTTTGAAAATACCTGGCTGAGAAAGGTTTACAGTGTTCTGGAACAAGGAAGCAGTCCGGAGGCTCTATTCCCTTCTTCTCCAGTTGTGCAGCTCTGCTTTGAATCAATCTGAAAAGGTAATAGTCTCAGCTCAAGTTTCCTTAACACTCTATTCCTTTCAATATTGTG
Organism: Myrmecophaga tridactyla; assembly: GCA_004026745.1. Lineage (NCBI taxonomy): Eukaryota > Metazoa > Chordata > Mammalia > Pilosa > Myrmecophagidae > Myrmecophaga > Myrmecophaga tridactyla. The sequence continues at coordinate 31,218 of PVIY010004796.1, read as the reverse complement.
ATGCTTGTGGGTAATTGCCCAAGTGTGAAGTTAAATTGCAGATTCATTACAGTGACTAGGAGGAACGAAGTTAATCTGTCACAGATTCATAGATAACCTGGTTTTCTGTTGTGCCTCACAAATCCATCCAGCATGCCGATGTGCTTTGGAACAGCTACAATAAAATTTCTCTAGTTTTCTTATTTGGAAGTTGAAATTTGTGTACAAGATTATGCTGTGATGCCCGGTAGAGCAAAAAGATGATGGCAAAAAGATTGAGCTAAGTTCAGTGTAAAACCCAAGTCTCCCAAACTCCTCAGGGTCTACTAGGTAACCCAGAGTCAGATATGACACCTGGCTGGGCCCAGTTCCCTCATCTATAAAATGGAAATGTTCAAACAGAAACTTTTTTGATAATTTCTACCACTAGTGTTAGTATATAAAGTTTTTCAAATAAAACCAATATTTAGATTTCTGCTTTGCAGATTAAAAAAATATTAATCATTTAAGTGGTTTCTCAGTACAAATAGAAATATGACTTTTCATAGAAAAAATTATCCACTACAATTATGCAAAAATAATTATGAGAAAAAAGAAAATAACGCAACTATGTAAATGTTAGGGGAATGACCTGCTTTGTCTATGTGTATCTTCTTTTCCCTTATCCTCCTCTTAATTGACCGCTCATTCTTCTCCATCTGTTCCTCCTTTATTATGGCCAGATTTGTAAGAACCTGCAGGTGGTGTGAGTCTTATCTCTGAAATATATTGCTTATAATGAATTGATTATACTTAATGGTGGCTTTATTTTTTTTTGAGAATATATACTTAAGATGCTTGTGAGGGTGCATTTGGAAAATGACAATTTTTGGCAGTTTTACAACCGTTTGGTGGAAGGATAACTTCTGATTTATACTTTGAGGGGAAAGAGGCTTTAGTTCTACTGTGAGCCTTAATTATGCTGACAATTAAAAGGGATCTTGGAAAGGTGGCTACCTCTAATCCTAGCATGTGCCACATCTGTCTCTCTAAAGCAAGATCTGCAAACAAAAAGAAGGCATTCCCCCTAAAATCTAGCCTCATTGCAAGGCTTCAGAGTAGGAGTTGGGGTGCCAGAGGAGAGGGAAATTGAACCAGAAAGTCACAATTAATTTAGAAGTGTTTGTCTCCATATTGAGAATGTTGTCTGATCATACATCTCAGTGGTCACTGTGGCTTGCCTTGGAGAACTGTGGCATTAATACTAATTGAAAAGAAACTTGGGCCTTTTTTCTTTCAAAATTATTTCTACTTATGTGCTTTATAATTGAAGCAGAATTAAATAAATAGGTGTTTTCATTCAGGTCTTAGAGATACAATAGAGAGAACCAGCACCTCCAACATGGACACCAGACAAAGTGCTCTCATTTCCTCAACACTATCAAACCAGCTTTGTTTTTTTCAAAGCCCACCTTGCAAAATTCAGAGTACATGACATAAGAGATGAAAATACAGCATGTTCATTTCATGGGTTGTTTACGAGCAAAATTGTAGAGACACATAAGGAAGAATCAATATAAATACAGCAGCATCTGAGTGTCACCATATGCTGAGCCTATGTATTCCAGTGTTGTGTTTCTCAGTTGAGGAGGGCAGGCCCTGTGATCTCCATTCTTGGGATTGATTAAGCCCTGGAAAAATTGGCTGATGTAGGCTATAATTGGTGTGACAGTTTGAAGCTATTATGTGCCCCAGAAAAGCCATGTTCTTAAACCCTCATTCAATATTGTTGGGTGGGCCATTTCTAATTGTTTCCATGGAGATGTGACCCACCCAATTGTGGGTGGCAACTTTTTTTTTTTTTTGGCATGGGCAGGCACCAGGAACTGAACCCGGGTAGCAACTTTTAATTAGATGGTTTCCATGGAGATGTGTCTCTCCCCATTCAAGGTGGGGTTTCTTACTGGAACTCTTTAAGAGGGAACCACTTTGGAAAAAGTTTGAGAGCTCACACAGCCAGAGACCTTTGGAGAAGAAGGAAAATTCCTTATGCAATGAGGAGAGAAAGCTAGCAGGTATCGCCATGTGCCCTCCTAGCTAAGGGAGAAACACTGAATTTCATTGGCCCTGTCTTTAGAGTTAGGATCTGTCTTTCCCTTGATGCCTTAATTTGGATATTTTCATGGCCTTGGAAGTGTAAACTTGCAACTTAATAAATTCCCCTTTTTAAAAGCCATTCCATTTCTGGTATAACACATTCCAGTAGCTTTTGTAAACTAGAACGGTTGGTTTGGCATGTAAATCAGAGTTACTAGAAAACATTCTAGATCTTTCAGATGGAATTTAATGCAAGGACACTATAGGTAATGAGAGAGCTGAGAAGCCAAACAGAAGATGGAATGAAACCCGGAGATTACGAACCGTCAAGAAGCTGCCATCAGTTCTGAAGTAAGAGAGACACAGAATCTTCTGGTAGGATCTGGGGGATGATGGCAATATGTGAGTATGTAACTGAGGTGTTCATTAGTAGGAGATGGAGGAGATGCAGCAACTCCAAAACGCCCACAGGGAATATAGAGGGAGGAGAAGTACCTTGGCTTCTTTCTGTCTGCAGCCTTTAAATCCTCCATGACTTTGCCTTCTATTTATTTCATCGTAGACCCTGCTAAAAGTTAGAAGGACAAGAGAGCTTGAAAGTACAGTTTTCTGTGGTGCAAAGCAGAGCAGGAGAAGGGATGGATGAATGTGAGAGCACGTTGGCGGTGTTTAAAATAAGAGGGTAGTTTCTTGGTGAAAACTGAAGGAAAGCCACTGTGGTAGACAGAATAATACCCCCACCCTAACCCCATATACTCAAAAAGACGTTTAAGTTCTAACCTTCAGAACCTATAAATATGCAGATATGATTAAGTTAAGAATCTTGAGATGGATAGATTATACCGCATTATCAGGGTGTGCCCATGTACTCACAAGTGCCTTTATAGGAAGAAGTCAGGAAGGTTAGATTTAGAGAGGAAATTTAAAGATGGCAGCAGAATTTGGTGTGATATGCTTTAGGGATGGAGAAAGGGGCCATGAGTCAAGGAAGTTAAGTGGCCTCTAGAAGGTGGAAAACACAAGGCAATGGGTTCTCTCCTAGAGCCCCCCAAAAGAACGTAGCTGTGCTGACAACTTGATTTTTGCCTGTATGACTGTTATCTTCCAGAACTGGAAGATAATAAATAAGTTTGAGTTGTTTTAAACTAAACAGTTGGAGATTATTTGCTACAACAAAAATAGGACATTAATGTATTCAGAAACACTGTAAACATTCTTTTAAAAAGAATCTTAGAAATTTAAAATAAAGAAATAGTATATTGAAATCTAAGGGAAGGATATATATTAACTAAGTGAGTGTCTGCTCATTTTGGCATTGTAGATATGTTCTTTCCAAGATGGTTAATTTCCTGTTCTCACCATCAGATGTACATCCCTTTTTCCAATTTCCCATCCCCTAGTAGGAATGAATGGGGAATGAAAGGGACAAACACATTGTTTCTTTCATAAATGGATATTGAGGTCAAGTATTAATTGACTCAATTTTTTGTTTATTTCACCCTGTAATTAAAGCACATTTATCCCTTCCCTCCATCAACATAAAATAAAATAATTGCTCAATTAGCAAGAAATTATTTGGGGAATGGCTAATTTGAGTATCTATTAAGTCTGTACCTAACACTTTGCTCTGTCAACTAGAATAAAAATTTTAAATGTCAAAAGATGTGAGAAGGACTTGCCTTTAACAAGGTCGACATTTCTTTGAAACAGGTGAAAGCAGGAAGAAAACAACATGGGGCTGTTGTCACAACTGACATGATAAACGGAATGGGATAAGGGCTCAGTGTGGACAACACAGGTTCCGAGACATGTTTGCCATTCACTCCTAAGTGTGGCTTTGCAACACATCTTGTGGTCTTGACACAAAGCAGTTTCCGTCTCAAGTTTGGTTATTGTCAAGGGTCTCAGCTAAGCTCTTCTAGTCCTGGTGATTATGGTTATAACTGAGAGTACTTGGCACTTCTGCTGTCAGTCTCAGCATTGTGATTAGATGTTGAAAGTAGAAACACTGTATTTTCATTTCTGGCTGGCTTTGGGAGGAGGGCTGTGCCTGGACATCTCTATTATAGAAAATAAGTAGAACTAAGTTTTTGATCTGTTTATTTGTTTGATTTTATCAACGAGAGCAGGAATTCCTGTAAAACTTTTATTCCAAACATGCATAATGCAGTGGTGTTCTGAGTAGCAGAGACCTTGGAAGTCTAGTCACTACCTACTACCCAGGAATATGGTTTTGGACAAATTACTTTCTCTTATGGCTTTAATTTTCTTCTCTATGAAATAAGGTATTACATTTGAATGACTTCCAAGGAAGGTCCTTTCAAATTCTAACATGTTTGACTTTGGAAAAACATTAAGTCTGCGCTATATTATTCCAGACACATGATTTTTTTCTATACCTAATTTCCAGGCCACTAGTTAATGATTTCATCTATTAACAGACATAATAGACCACCTTTGTTAAATACTTGAATAGAATTTTTTTTTTTTCTTTTTGAGTTGTCCAGTGGCTTTACTGAATGGCAAACATTGACTGTTTCATTTGGATCACCTAAATATTCAATGCCAGTGATTCCTTTAACTCAAGGTTTTGATCAGGAAAATATCTCTTAATATCAGCCTTATATATTAAACAGAATGCCAAGTCAATTATAATTAGAAAGGACTCTGTGCTAAATATGGTTTGCTTTTTGGCAGGGAGGGATATGCACATGTCTTATCTCTTTCCACTCTCCAGCTAAGTTTATATTCCAAGAGCATTATACATATTCCCCCAGCAGTCCATACTTGTATTTACTTTGGGTTTTTGCAAACATTGCTATTTCTGCCTAGAGCCTACTTGGCTTCCTGAATTTCTATCCAGATATACATCCTTTGTTTGCAGATTAGACGTTACTTTCTCTACAACTTCAGCAGAGTTGCCCTTCCACTTTATTACCTGCCCTCCTACTCATTGCCTTCTTTCTCCATTTCTGATGGCATCTGTTATCCACCACTGTTCTATCTGCTCTGTTTTACTGCCAAAATTGCTCTCTGAAAAGCTTTCACCTCCATTCATTTATATCTTAAAAGAGAGAACTGATTGGGTAATTGTAAAATGCTGGCCATTCTGGCCTTGCTTTTATAAATTCTATATATTGGAGACTTCAGTCTCTGGATAGAGAATTGAAATCAGGGCTTTTCAAAAGTGTTTCTAGCATTGTGAATATAGCCTACTTTAAGAATAGGCAGGATCTTATAAGGAAAAAGTCCTGCTTTAGTGGAATTAATGCATTGTCAAGATCACACCTTTCTATGCTATCAGATTCTAGCTTTTCATTGTCATTGAGTTATTTGCTAACAGTAAATTTTAGCTGATAGATAGCAATAAAAAGTAATTTTTGCTTCTAGACATGGAAATTTTGTCAATTGACTTCCTTCCCCACTGTGGAAGGACTATTGGCCTTCATTTGTACTTTCTTTTTAATATTCTTGATCTATGTTGTCTGTTGAACTGGTGTAACATCTTGTCAGTTACTTCATTAATAATGTGATATAAAAGCTTTAACCATGTTCACTCCTGTATGAGAGTCATGATCTACCTTTTTTTTTTTTTTGAAAATCATCCTTTAACAACAGGATGCCTACCAGGTCTTAATTTATGGGAGCAAAGTTGTCTGAATTACTGCCATTTGAATCCTCTCAGTGGATTCAAATTTGGCACGAAGCTGTCTATAATGTTCGTGCAGCCTGCGTAGTACGTTGCAATATAGGAGCTCTCCTTTAAAAAGAGCTCCTTTCCTTTTTAGACTCTTCTAGAAACTTTTCCTGCTACTTTTTTGAAATCTCTTTCAGTTTGACTCTCTTTTGAATGCATCCTCAAGCCCTGGTTCCTGGTCCCTGGTTTCTTAGTTGCGGAGCCAAGGACCTATGGATGTCTGTCTGCTTCTTCTCCACCTAGTCAAGTAGTGTTGATCCCTTCAAGACTCTATTCTCTTTGCGGCTCACCCATGAAAACTTTCGGTCCTTTTTCCAGCTCATAGAACCTGGAGGAACCATACTAATCATTCCCTGCAAGGAGACCCAGTTTAGTAGAGCTGGAAGGAAAATTAGAAATCATGTAGTTGAAAAATCCCCATTGTACAGAGGAGGACATAGCTATTTATTACTTTCACCTGCAGTTCCATATTTGGGGAGCACTTGACTTATGAATGACTTGTTCTTATGCACTCAATTACTGTGCCCTCAAAGGGACAATCTTTTCTTTTCATTTTTCCCTAGCTCTGAGCACCTGGGGAGTGATTCACCTTAGAGGTGTCATTCCTTATGCAAATGAAAAGAAGCTTCCTCTTATTCTTATGCAGATAGGCAATGAATAGGTCCCTGGATCCCTGCAGCTTATGACTTTCTCTTCTGCCCCAAAGGAGAAGCCCTGTTCAACCTATTTTCCACTGAAGTACTAACACATTGTAACCACTCAATAATTTTTACAGTTATTAGAAATTTCAATTTAACATTGCTAATATAATTTCCTTATCAACAATGCTTTTTTATGGTGATTAACTATAGCTAAAATAATATGGAGATGTTAGAGTATAGTCACCTCATGTGTGAATAGAGTTATTTTGGACTGCATTGAAAGTTGTAGTTTTGCTTGTTTTTTAATGGTGTAATGGAGAGTTAAGAATTAACAAATTATTATGATTACTGAAACATTATATAGATGCCTTTTACATCTAGTATATTGTAGAGTAGCTAGAAGTTAATAACCTGAAATTACTGAAAATCACTGAACTAGTCTCAGCCTCATTTATGCTTGCTATTGTAGTGGTAACTATTCTACCTTCTCTTGTTTGAATCTATAAAAAAAAATCTTAAACTACTCGGACTAAGGGGGACAGATTTTTAGGCTGAGAGGCTATCTGATCTCCTGCTTTGCGTTTAGCAATAAGCACTTTCTCTCTTTGACAGTGTCAGAGATTGAGTGTTATGCTCATTGGGCAGAGAAGTCCTCATTTGTTTGGTATCAATGGGAGAAGCCTTCTACATACCAAAGAATTGTCTCTCTTAAAAATGTTGGAGAAATAACAATTGAACACATTTCTGCATTAGGTTCACTCTAAGTTGTTTAACTTTTCACTTAGCATCTTACTTCCTCATCTAAATTCCTTAGGGAACTAATTGGGAGGTTATTTCAACCTCATTTCTTCCTGCTAGTGCTTAGCACATGTTGGTATAAGTTCTGTAAGTGGTGTGTAGACCAAATATATTGTTTTACATCTAGGTGGAATTAGTTTATCAGGTTTATTCATAGAACACAGAGATAAGGAAGACTTGCATCCAAGTAAACTAGACTACAGAAGAGAAAAACTTAAATCAAAATATGAGAGGGCCAGGTCAAGGCAGGATGAGGGATGGGGAGAAGAAGTAGATAGAGGCTGGTGCCCAAGAGGCCAGAAGGTCCAAGGGTTGAATCTAGGAGCTGGAAATGCAAAAGGAAGTAAAATGGGAGTTGGGAGGCAGAGAAGATAGGCTTTTACCTGCCCAGAGTTTACCTAAGAAATCTCATCTGCGAACACAGTTCTAGAGAGCTTTTCGGGGGAAACTGCATCTTTGAATAAATTTTTCTTGGATAGTGGATCTAGAGATTTTCCTGTAGCCCTTATGTAAAACTTTAAAATTGTCAAAACACTTCCTCATGACCACAGGACAGGCCCTGGGAAAACACTGTCACCAATTCTGGGTTGAGCTGGGGAGAGTTAATTCTTCTTTAAGATTGAAACGTTTAAATCCTCTGAAATGTTTTACCCAATTTTTTCAAGAGGTCCAATGGAGTCTGCCTTACTAAGACTGTGGTTTTAACAGCACTTCTTTATCTTTTATAGTGGGGTTTCAATTGGAGAGGGTGTTTTCTGCATTTCCACAATTCTATGAGTTTATCTCCTTGTGTATGGTTTTTAAATTTTCTACAACTTTCTTGTGTGGTCACAGCTGTATTTCGCCCCATCACAATGAACTGCTTCTGCAGCTGCTGTGCTTTGGGTGCACTTTTTACAGGCACATAGTACTGCCTTTGCCAGTCTGTGAAATGGTATCTCTTTCCAGTAGAGAAAGGGGCAGAGATTTATCATCGCATCTGTAGCAGCTACCATAACTAAAGGAACAGTAAATGTTTAACAATGTGCAATGGGGAACATAGGGTTTGTTTTACCTGTTTGTAGAAAAAACAGCACTTATTAAGGAGTGAGAGACTATAGCTATTGGGGGTGGTGCGACGGTGGCTCAGCAAGCAGAACTCCCTCACCTGATATGCTGGAGACACGGGTTCAATTCCCAGTGCTTGTTGGCTCATCTAGAAGCACATTCTATATCTTCTTATTCTCAGACCAAGACTATTAACAATAATAGTAATGTTTTACAGAGTGTCATTAATAATATCGCCACTGAATAACAGCTACCATTATTGAGCCCTTGCTATATGATGACACACGCATTTGGGGAATAAATGTATAAACTAATATGATCTTCCCTACATTGTCGTGAATTATGTATTGCAAGTACCCCCATTTTACAGACAAGGAAATGGGCTTTGAGACCTGAGTAATTTGCCCAAGATATTACTGAGAGCGGAGAATGTTCATATCTCACTTGATCATCCTGACAGGACTATGAGAAAGATATTTTAACACCTTTTTGTAGTTGAGGAACCATGGATGAGTGTGATTAAGTAAACCATGCAAGGTCACCAAATTATATGAAGTCAGAACTTTAATCCTGCTTGTTCTGGATCCAAAATGAGTGTGTTTTCCAGGTCTCAACAGACCAAAAAAATTTGATTAAAGCTGGTGGAAAATGCATCAGCCCTCCTTGTACTGATTCCTTGTGGACTGAGATTCTGTGGGAACATTCAGGACCTACCAGTAGCCACCCTGTCTGTGGTGGGCCTTCCCTCACCGCCTGCTTTTGTAGATGTTGTGCCCTTGGTTCATTAGGAGGCCAAATATTACTTCTAATTAATAAGTAAAATAGGTATCACAGCTGCCTTCCGCTGACAAACATTTCCTCCCTTGTGAACTCCCACACTCTCTGTGAAAAATAAGGCTGATCACTGTGCAGCCCTGGTGGGGGTGAACCATTGCAAGCCAGCACCCCATCATTTATTATAACATATTTATTATAACACAGCCATTGTTGCTGCTTGCAAAATTAAATGCTGAAGATATGTCATTTCAACAATGACTATGCCCACCTCCTTGGGTTTAATGCCAAAGTAAGGTAAACTTGTCTTGCCGTTAAATTTAAGAAAAAGACAAATTAAAGTCCATTTTTGTCAAAACAAATAAAGAATTGAGGCAGTCAGTTAACTGAATGTGGCCCCAAATTATATTGACTTGAAATTATCAGATAATGGAGGGGGTGGTAGTGATGGTAGAAATTATTTGAAGGGTATTTGAATGATCTAGTTAATACCTTTACTTTACCAGTTCCCTTTACTTACATAAACATGATTCCAGGGTACACAATACATGAAATAAATAAATTCCAGGATACATTATCTTACCACAATAAATTAAATCCTATTTAATGCTTTTTTTTCCGCTTCTCTTTTAATAAAGAGCATAAGCCCAGGAATTTCAAGTTTTATCTGGTTCTTCAGTTCACCTGTTCTCATACAAACTGAAGGGCATTAACTCCTAGAAATTTATAATAAAATTAAATAAGGAGAAACGAAAAGAAGGATCATGCAGAACAAAGCCCTGACTGTAGGCAGCTCTGCACATAGACCATTGCAGGGGGAAAATTTTTTCTAGAGAAAAAATTGTCACTTTTTAAAAGTGGCTTCCTATAGTATTTAGACTGAAAGGGTACATTTAAAGCTTCTTTTGGCTGCAGATCTTGTTTTTAGCTGTAGGTAAAGGATCTCCAGCCCTGTTATTTTGATCCCCCTACTACTATTGCAGCCAATCAGATACTTTTTGAGCCCAGAAAGGGTAAAGAGCTAGCTGTGTAATGAAGAGGGATTTAATTTAATTGAGAAAATTTTATTTATTAAATTGAGTGGCAGGAATACAGCTCTTCTTCCCATTAATCTTAAATGCTTTTTATATGTTATAAATTTTCTATTAAGATAATGCCATTACTTTTTTTTTTTCAAATAGTGATGTCCTGCTCCTCGGACTCTTCTGGCATGATCTCAAGTTCTGGCCACGCCTCCTCTACCTGCCTAATTTCTGGCACTCTCTCAAGGCTCAATTCAAGCTTAATATCCTTCAGAAAAATTCAAGATATATTCAGTGCCCTAATCTTTTAGGTGAACTAACATATACAAAACTCTTGGTAGGGTGCTTGGCACATAGGAGAAACTTAAGAAATGATGGATTTCTTGTTTCCCTTCTGTTCTTGTTTCATCTACCACCATCCCATCCACCACTGTCTTTTGTGTTTCCCAGATATATTTATCAACATTACTATGTTGGCAATGTTATGGTGTATGTGTCTGTCTGTTTGCCTTTTCCAACTTTATCATCTCCTGTCTCTCTCTGCAAACAATGAGCTTTCTGAGGCTGGGGCAGTGCTTTACATCTTTGTAATCCAGGATTTGACACAATATATAGAATAGAGTTGATTGAATAAGAAATAAACAAACAAAACAAACAATCATGAATAATGACCAGAACCTGAAGTGAAATGAGAAAGTTTTTAATTGGAAAGGGGACCTGGTGGCATGAGGAAAGGAAGGATTGATATTTCTAGCATTTACCAGTCATTCACTTTGGGGCTAAAAGTGTGCAAAGTAGTTTATACATGTTACATCGCTAATCCCCTACCAGCCCATAGAAGCAGATATTACTATTAATCTTTGTCAGATATCAGAAAATGAAACTTGACATATAAAATGGGTTCAGTGGTGGGGGGCCCTTTCAGTTTCTCTCCCTCAGCAGCTCTTCTGACAAGACCTGATGTGACAGCAAGATAGTGACCACAAACTTGCCAGCACCCACCCACCAGAGGCTAGACCAGATAACCATGAGAATGAAGTCATGATCTGCACCAGCCTGGAATCTCCTGGGGATGCCTGTGGCCACACATCACCCCTACACCTTTCTCTTTCTTTTTTTTTTTTTTAATTTGCATATGGGCAGGAGGCACCAGGGATCAAACTCCAGACCTCCAGCATGGCAGGTCGGAGCTCTGCCTGCTGAGCCACAGCAGCCGCCCTACACCTTTCTCTTTCACTAGCAGATTTCGCTGGCACCCACCTGCCTACTCCACCTTTGCTCTTTGTCTGTTTCTTTCTCTTTAACAATAAACTATTAAGTTTTAACTTGCTGTCTCATGCGGAATCCTTTCGTGACCCCGTGCCTAACAATTTTATCTTTCAGATTGGAAAAATGGAGGTTAAGGATGGTTAATTACCTTATACAAAATCATACAGCTTGCAATTAGTAGGACTGGAATTTGAACCCAGATCCAACTGGGTTTCTTCTGTACTATGTTATTTCTTGGAATATCAGGAGGACCTTTGATATATAGAGGTAGAGAAGGTCCCCTCTACCGCCTACTCACAACAGGCTCACATGTCTTTGGCAGTAGTACTGGACAATCGAGGTATCATGTCACTCCGGCACTATAATACTCACCTATTGATAAAAATAACTGCAAGGGACTGCATTTTGCCCTCTCTCAGCCACAGCAGTGAGCCCACAGGTGGAGAAGGTGAGTCAATGCACAACTGATCTACTTTCATGGCAGTGTCCTGGAGAATAGGAGAAATAACACTTATGCTCAATATGTGGAAGTCTTTTGGCAGACAGTCTTTAATATACAGATTCATAGAATAAAATGCCATCCTTTGTGGGTGACACCACCCATGGCCATTATTATTTGTCCAGCAAAGAATTGGTGCAGGATGAAAAAAAAACCTATGACACAAAGTCAGAAAGCAAGGAAGTTTCGGACCCAAGAGAGAGCCAGAGCCCCGAGTTTATTTTTTGCTAGCTATTTAACAGGTAAAGGGGTCATTTGGAGTTAAGCTATCCATTGAACACCGGGAGGGGGTGGGGTGGGAGAGGAGGGGTTCCTATTTGCCTTGAGGAGGTATCTTTAATTTGAAGAACAAAGCAGGAATTTCCCCATGAGTAGGAAGTTATGTTTCAGATAAACAAATGCAAAGCAGGTAGATACACAAATGACACAGATAGGCAAAACAGACAAACATTTTAAACAGTTTTCAGTTTAACAAATAAACAGGAAGACAAGCACAATGGTTTCCCACTGCTTGAGGACATGCAAACACAGGGCAAGCTTACAGATGCTTTACCCATATCCTCCCCTCAGTCCTTCTGTTTTACCTCTTTACAGCACTCATGTCTCTGCCTTTCCACACTCCGACCTTTCCTGGGTCCTGTCCTGGGGCTGTGATCATCTAGTGGTCTGGTTCTTTTCATAACTAAAGCAGGAGTATTCAAATTATGGCTTAAAACAAAGAAAGCCTTTGCATTTTAAATAGTTTTTAAAAAATCAAAAGAAAAATAATATTTCATGACACGAGAGAATTACATGAAAGTAAAATTTCAGTGTCGATCAATAGAGTTCTCTTGACCCACAGACACACCCATTCGTTTCTGTTGTCTGTGTCTGCTTTTGCACAACAATGACAGATTTGGGTAGTTGTGAGAGAGACCACAGGGTCTGCCCCAAAATGCTTCCTATTATAGCACGAAACCAGGAACAAGGCTCTGCAAGAGCCTCCAGGAACATTGCACAGAAACAGGACTGGAGTGTGTAACCAGGAATGAGGCTGCAAGCCTCTAGGAATGTTATGGGGAAACAGAACGAACCAGGATTGAGGCTCTGAAGTTTCAGGAAGTAGGTTTTATTAGTCTATGGCCCATAGGGCTCAGCCAAGTAGCCTCTGAAAGTCTGAGCCCTGAGCAAGGGCTGATAAAAGAATTTACAGACAAAATGTAAATTCTGTTTTTTGTTTGGGACAGAGCTTTTCCCAATACGTTAACTGGCGTTGCTCGAGGGAGATGATTGGCTGCATGATGGTGATCAGACCTGGAATAATTGCAAAGCTGAGTTTACAGAAGTGGATGAGTGGTTACAGAAGTGGATGAGTGGTTATGGGGAAGGGGTCTTCTAGGGAGGCCTCTTATGTTTGTTTACATGTGCTTTCAACTGTCCTTGGGGCTGGGAGACTTTCCAAAGGGGGAGTAGCTTGAGTAATCAGAGACTGCTTGCTGACAGGGGCTTGCAGTGCTACACTATCCAATTATTCTAACACTCTGTCCTATTAGAGAAAAGTTTGCTAAACCCTGCGGTAAGAAATTGGTAGAGATTTGTTTGTCCAAGCACCTTAAGCTGGCACTTTCTCATTCTATCTTTGGTCATTATTCTGATATGAGTTAGTTTTCTTTCCAGTGTCTGTAAATAGTATCATACTTCTATAAAAAATTAATGTGAAAGCTACAGAGTCCTTTTTTGCTTTATCTTGTGAATGTCAATTGCCCTTTTTTCTGATCTGCCTGCTTTTTTGTTTTGTTTTGTTTTCTCACTGGTTTTGTTCTTTGCTTTTGCTTTTTTCTTGGCAGAGGTCCTTTTCTGAGGTTAGGCTTTCCTTGTTTTCACCCATTTCTTGAGTACAATCAGATCTGATTTAATAATATATTTCCCTCTGTCATAGATAGGGTAGAGTAAGTCAAAGCACACCTGGGGTACTGTGTTCAAAGTGGAGAAGATCCAGTGGGAAGTATTTTGGATGGTGTGGGCCTGAGAAAATGGTTGAAGGATGAATCATCTTATCAGAGGGGTCTGCAAATATTCAGGGCCTTCTGTTACAGGAAGGAACAGTCTTGCTCTGAGAAGTATCAGAGATTGCATTTAAGACCAGTGGGTAAAAAAAAAAAAATTACAGAAGATAGTACTCCCATTTAAGTAAAGCAGATTTTTAATGATAACAATTCATTGTATTATCCTGGATGCACTGTGGTGAGCTCCCACCTACTGAAGGCATTCAAGCAAAAACTTAGTGGGCATATATAAAAAAATATTACAAAAGCTATTTCTATATTATATAGGTCTCCTCTCAACTTTAAGATTGTTTTATACTCTATCGCTTCCTCCGTCTAGGGCCAATTCTGCACTGGATATATTTAAGAAAAATATAGTTTCTTATTCCTTTCTTTCCTTCTTTCCTTCCTTCCTTTCTTCCTTCCTTCTTTCCCTTATTTCTTTCCAAAATTATAAAGCAGATTTTCTGGTAGCAGAAGTAGAAATCACTTTTTTTTGCAATGTTTGCTCTCACATGAAAGCCATATGTTGGTGATAAATGAAAAGAAAAAAAAATCTTCTCTTTATTATAATGGCATTTAGCATATTCAATTCACAAGAATTATTTGGCTGCAATGCACAATTTTCTTCTGAATTAAGTCTTATCATAGATTTAATCATAGATAAAGTTCTTTATGAAACTAATTTCTTTTGATGGTTCAGCTAATTTTAGCACATTTAAAAGACCAATCTTGGGAGACAGAGGGGGCCAAAAGATTAATTAATGCTGAATCAGCAAGATGAGATAAGCCTGGCTCAAAGATGTAGCTGGTTTCTGAGGCTCAGCTAATGTTGACTTTAAGTAATTCATTTCATATTTATTGGAGCAATGTCTATTATCCAAAATGTACTTGATACATTTTGATGATTCCTTAGGTGGTTATTCTAGACCAGGGGTCAGCAAACTTTTTCCATAAAAGGGAATGTTATATACATTCACTATCACCTATTCTTTACTTTGTTTCCTTCCCCACAACACTTTAAAAATGTGAAATCCATTCTTGGCTCAAGGGCTGTACAAATACTTGGGCTGTAGTTTACTGATCCATATTCTAGGCACTTGTTTCAATGATTCTGTTCTGAGCACAGGCTAGTGTCATGTTAATTCATTCTTTTGCATAGTTGCAGTGAGTAGGTGTCTGTGTTTTGAAAGAGAAGGATCTCTTAACATTGAAATGGACAATTGGATATTAATTCTTTGAATTTGCATTCAAACACCTCTTGAAGCAATCAGTAATTAGACTGTTAGCACTGATTATTTTACTATGAACAACTCTCCATTTGGACAGTAAAGGGCTGAGACCATGAAGATTAATTGTTGAATAGTAAAGCCTAAAAGCTGACACTTAATATTATAGAGCAAGAGCAGATCCAAATTTGTGGGGTTGGGGACTTACATAATGGCCAGGGCCTCTTTTCAGAAAAAAGAAACCAATATTTTGAATAAAAATTAAGGAAAAGTGAATAGTTTTTCAAAAAGAGAAAAGCAATTACAAGAAGTAAATTTACAAAAGCTGACAATTGCCACAAACTTCACAAACTGTAGAAAACTAACTTAACATTTTTACTCATAAACTACCTAATACACCTTCATAATACTTTTTCTTTCATTTCTTGCCTGTGTATTAGTTAATCATTTTCACATTTAGCAACGATTTGGCTATACCATGTTCTTGAGAAAGATCATTTAGTCTTCCTTCTAGTGGTGCCTGGGTTTAAAGCAGTTATGACCCTCAGAAAATGCCACATTTTTTCTATCCGTTCCTATGGGTGTGAACCTGTTGTGAGTGGGACCTCTAGATTAGGTTGTTACAATTGAGATGTGACCCATCCAATTCCAGGTGAGTCTTCATCCTTTACTGGAGACCTTTATAAGAAGATATAGGACACAGAAAAAGCACAGACAGCTCAGAAAGAAACACCCAGAGAAGTTTGGAGAGAGCATAGAGAGTAAAGCCCCAGAGATACTAAGAGGGGATCCACAGATACTCAGAAAGAAAAGACCACCAGAGGAGCTGACAGACCCATTGAGAACCCAGGAGAAAAGGCCATCAAAAGTCACCATTTGCTTTTCTGTGTCACAGAGGTGTCCCATATGCCAGCAGCCTGTCTTCAGAGTCCCAAGTATCATTCTGTTGATGCCTTAATTGGGGCATTTTCATGTCCTTAGAACTGTAAATTTTAAGTTAATAAATCTCCATTGTAAAAGCCTATCCATTTCTGGTATATTGTAGTCCAGCTGGTTTAGCAAAGTGAAATGCTAGGATGGATTGGAATTTGTCTTTTAGTATTGATAGATTAGAAAATTTTCTCTCTCCAGCACAACTCTTTATTGGGAATGCCACTCAAATTTAAAAAAATTGTTGTCACATTTAAGAACAGCTATATCAAGTTAATTTGATGTAAGAGTGGCAACAACTGTGCAGGTCTTGGATTTGACCCACCTAAAAAGTTGACAAGTTAGCCTGTTACTGTTTCACAGATGCTGGCGGAGGACATCAGATTCCTGGGTCAGAGACAAAGGGCTTTATTAATTCACAGCAAAAGCAGTAGCTGGAGATTCATGTAGGTTGGAACAGATGTCCTTCAAAGAGATAATACAAAGCTCTCAAAATAGATGTATGCATGTACAATGGACTGCATAAAGGAGAGGTACTCTGATCTACAGGGATTTACCACGTTTGGAGAAAGTGGAAGCAAGCCTGCTCTTTGTCCAAGGAGAGGCATTGTTTTATCCACTCAGTCACAAATCTGAGAAATGTCCCAGATAAAGCATTGTCAGGCTTTGCATTTTTGGTATCCCTAACAAGAATGTGCAGGGATACCCAGAGCCAATGGTGGATTGCTTCTCCTATCAAGAAGCCATACATGTTCAAGTCAGTTCATGTTTTCTTGTGTAATGGCTTACCTTAAGCATTTTCAGAATTGTTGATACTTGTAATACTATGTGTCACTGATGTCCTCATCCTGGTGGTTTATTCTTATTTTCACTTTGCGTTAGTTTTTTGTTTGAAATCAGGAAGAATTTAAATCTATTTCTAATGTGTTCTTATAAATAAGTCCTCTTCACTAATTAGATTACGAAAATCCAAGGGTCCGTTTTTGTTTCTATTCAAAATATAATACTTCATAAAGAAATACTGCTCTTTATATTAGGTGAAAACTATTTTTGTTACAATTCACTTGCCTATGTCAGAATAATTTCATTTGATTTAATTGATGATCGTTTTCATTTTTGTTCCATATTCTATTATTTTAAAATATATTTTTCTCTCTCTTAGCTTTTTATTTATTTATTTATTTATTTAAAATTTGCATATGGGCAGGAGGCACCAGGGATCGAACTCCAGACCTCCAGCACGGCAGGTCGGAGCTCTGCCTGCTGAGCCACGGCAGCCGCCCTCTCTTAGCTTTTTAATAAATATATTTAAAGATGACAAAAAAAGTTCCCCTTTCAGTTTGCATTTCCTTAGAAGCAGACCTTCTGAAATAAGGAATTAAGTGGTTTATTTTGGGGAGGTATTACTGGAAGTATCAGGAAGGAGTGGGGCATGAGGCAGGGAAGCATAAACAGACAATAAAATAGAATATTACTAAGCCACTTTAATAACATTAAATGGAATGGCTTACTGTAAACCATTTGAGAATCTGGGGATCATTGTAAACAGGTGTCTCAGATGTATTAGCCCTGAGGTTATGAGGGATGTGGATGCAGAGGGATGGTTTGTTAGTTTGAAGCTGTTATGTACTCAGAAAAGGCCATGTTCTTTTAATCCATTCCTGTGGGTGCAGAGCCATTTTAGGTAAGACCTTTTCATTAGGTTTCTTCAATTGAGATGTGACCCACTCCATTCTAGATGGGTCTTATCCTTTTACTGGAGTCCTTAAAGAGAGTTGAAATTAAGAGATGACATATAGAGAAAATCCCTGGAAGAAGCTGAGAGGTCCCACAGACACTCAGAGAGGAAGTCACTGAAGCAAAAGCTGACACAAGCGGACTCCAATAGAGAAAGACCATCAGATGTGCCTTCTTAGGCGACAGAAGTGTTCCAGATACCCTATAGTGCCTTTGATGCCTTAATTTGACCATTTCGATTGCCTTAGAACTGTAATTTTGTAAGCTAATAAATCCCTATTGTAAAAATCAACCCATTTCTGGTATATTGCATTCCAGCAGCAAATCAAAACAGATGGGTATGCCAACATCCTCAGCTATTTGTGTTTTATTTCTGGGTAAGGTGTGTGGAAATAGTATTTTCTTGTTGCAAGTAAAAGATCCCAGAAAAGGAAATGCAAATGATGAGAGTTTGAGGTCAGCCTTGGGCACTACAATATTAAGGCATGAATATACTTGGGAATGCGGGTGGGTCCCATAGCTTCTATGAAAATATTTTTAAACTATTTCCAATTTCTTCATTGTTTTCTTAACATGCTTCAAAATGCCTTTCTGTATTTCAGTAATATTCTCAATTAATTTTCCCTTAGCTCTACCCTAAAGATAAAATGAGAGTGGAGGGACAGTGGACTTAGCCCATGGGAGTTAAAATATAGTAAACATTTTATCAAAAAAAATATGACCATGTGGATAAAATGCTAAGAGTGTTTAAATCCACCTTTGAAGAATTAACCATTCTTAAAGTATTCCTGTAATAAAGACTTGGAAGCATTTTCACATGCATGAGCTGAGTTTTGCCCAGATGTTCCATCTCCTGAGCTTACCCTTGACTTTAAGAGCAAGTTAAATATCTTCCCCCCACCCCCCATATCATGATTGCAGGAAATTCAGTGTTCTCTCTAATTAAGTCTCCCAGTGGGCCCACAGGTCTCTGCCATTACATGCCTTCTGTGATGTTGTCCCACCGTTGGCTGGTCTGACTTATGGCTTGCTAACCCATGGCCTCTCATGCTGCTGCAGCCTCTCCACAAACATTTGCCCCTCAGGTGGCACTGATAACACAAAATTTTAGCTTCTAATAGATTTCATTGAAGTCTTGGCAGCAGTAGAAAGATCCACCTATAGTAAGAGAATGAAAAAAATAAAATAACTTGAAACTCAGTATCAGAAAAAAATTGCTCTTAGAGTTCATTAGACAGAAATTTACCTTCCCAGGGACTTCCTAAGGACTGTTTTTCTCTTCCAAGGCCTTTCTAGCATGTCATCTACCCTAATTCTCTTTAACCACTTCTTTCATATCTTCTCCTGCCTAAATCCCAAAGTATGGAAAAGAAACAAAATAAAAACTTCTCTCCAGGCCTCACTAGAAATTTTTACGTCTCTTCAGAAGAAAAGAAAACAGCCATCTGCAGTGTCCATTGTATTGTGGAACCCCATCCCTAGTAAAGCAGCATTTTGCATTTCATTCTGCATTAATTCTCTTTCTCCTAACCTTTGTTTGTCTAGTCTGGGCTCTAAGTCAGACTAGACTCTGGGTCTCTGGGTAATGAAATAACCTGGATCCCCAAATAACAGAATACGCTGCTCCCTGTTCCTCAGAGTGAATTCTTTCTCTCGTTAGCAAGACTAGATGTAAATTGCTGTAAGATTTTTTTTTTTTAATCTGTTTTTGGATCCAACCAAAGATTTAAAAAACTTTGGAGCAGATACCCTCAGATTTCCCTCACTCACAAGCATGTATCACTTCAGAGACACATCCTATTGAAGAAAGCAAGGGCCACCATTTTACATTAGAGAATAAATGAATCTGAGGCTCAGAAAGGTTAACTGAGTGATGGTGAAGACCATGTCAACCTAATTGTGGAATAACTCACCAAAGTTGAATTGCTATTTAGAAAGAAAAAAAAGTAACAATATAAAAAAAAATTTTATAAGGAGACATATATGGTAGGCAGAATTCAAGAACTTTTCAATGTTAATAGAAATAATTCATGACAGACAATCCTGATATTTGTTTTAGCCATGACTCTGCTCTCTCTAATAATATTATCTATTTTTGCTTTAAAAATAATAGTTGAGTATAAAAACTCAGTATTTTTGCTCAGTTACCAATACTTATGACATCAGCACAATGCTTTACATAATAATGATTAATGCAAAGTCCCTTACTTAGTAACATTGCAAAGTGCCTGAAAGGCATGTGGTGCCTGATTCAGTGCATTTTTTTGTTGTTGAACTAAAGAAATAGCTCCCTTAGTAATAAGCCTCTGAAACCAAACAATTAAGTTGATGAGTGTAGCATTTTATCCTCCCATTGACAATTATCATATAATTACAGATTTATAAAGAAAATTTATTTTTGGAAGACTGGCCGATATGTAAGCTAAAAATAAAATAAGATAGAGGCAAAATAGTTATTTTGTTTCTACAAGTGTTCATAGCACCATACTATAACTCTATTCTCTAGGAGGATTGATCCCTACTTCAGAATTTCCAAAATGTGTTGGGTGTACTTTTCTTGAAAGCCTTATCACCAATATTACATTGGTTTACTATTACTGCATATAAAAGTCAACCCCATGCTTAATGGCTTAAAACAACAATGGTTTTATGATCCCCAATGGTTTCTGTGGATCAAGAATTCAAGAAGGGCTTAACTGGAAGGTTCTGGCTTTAGTCTTGCATGTATTTATTGTCAGGTAGTGGCTGGAGCTAGAAGAATGGGGGGGGTCACTGAGTTATTGGGGGGTTGGTAGACTTTTCTCTCTCAACCTTCATCTCATCTTAGGGCTTCTCTATGTGTCCGTATGGGCATGGCCTTCCCTACAGAGAGGTGACCTCAGGGATTCAACAGTGAGTTCTCCAGCAAACAAAGGAGAAACTGCATTACCTTCTATGACCTAGCCTTGGATCTCACATAGTGCTATATTTGCAATATTTTCTATTTGAAAGAGCCACTTAAACCTTTTAAGCTCAGTTTAAAGGAAAGGGTTGATGAACCTCAAGCTCTATTTTTTTCTATTAGAGATGTTGTGGGTTCACAGAACAATCATACATAAAATATAGGATTCCCATATACCACCCTATTGTAAACACCTTGCATTGATATGATACATTTGATGATAGCGCATTTTTATAATTCTACATTAACTATAGCCCATGATTCAAATTTGGGTTTATTTTGTGTGGTGTAGTTCCATGAATTTTTTTAAAAAAAATATTCTACTATCATATATACAACTTAGCATTTTCCCTTCTAACTATATTCAGATACAAATTTCAGTGCTTTGAATTACATTTACAGTATGGTACTACCATCACCACCATCCATTACCTTACCAAAACATTACTGTCATTCCAAATAGAAGCTGTACATTTACAGCTTTAACTTTCTATTCCCCATCCCCACTCCATCTCTGTAATCTATAAGCAAGAATCTGATTCTATGTGTTTGCTCATTCTAATCATTTCTTCTCAGTGAGAGTGTACAATATTTGTCCTTTTGTGTCTGGCTTATCTCACTCAACATGATGGCTTCAAGGTTCATCCATGTTGTCACATTTTCATTCCTTTTTATGGCTGATAGTATTCCATTGTGTGTGTAGAAACTTCAAGCCCTTGACAAGAGGTGTCTCAAAGTCACACTGTAAGAATAGCATGTGGATGGCAGATATTATCAGAGCCATCTTTAAGAAATACAATCTGTACATATTGTTTCCTGTGTGTAAAGTATTTTTTTTCAATCACAATAGCCTGATGTCAAGACCAAGAGCTAGAATTAATGAACCTACAATTCTGAAGTTTGGCTCCCCTAGATGTTCCTTGGGATTTGTAATGGCTTCTCTCCAGCTTAAAGCCCTGTGGCAATCCCCAAGGAGCTTTCCATTCTTGAAAGGCCTTTTATTCTTACCAGACTCAGAGATATCACTAGAAGCATTTTGTGAATCTGTGATTCTGGTTATGTTTTTACCACCACTGTCAGAGAAGCTCCTTGCCCTTGACTTTTGGTTGCCACAAATCACCGTTAAGTCCCTCTCTTTCGTGAATCATATCTCTCTTAAACTTGAGTCTCTGTGGGGTAGCAGTTCCTGCAGTGGAGACTATGCTGTAGCTGAGTTTGCCCATTCACTTCTTCCACAATGATATGGTAATGATTTCTGTATCTTTCGTTTTCTTGTCTTATATAATGAATCTGTGCTATTGAGTTAAGCTATAAACACAAAGACATCCTCCCACAGACCATGGATGACTCTTCTATTAATTGTCTTTCTCAGTGGATCAGTGAGGGAACTTCACAAACTAGGTGTGCAGCCTGGCGCTCTGCTTCTCTGTTCCACTTGTTCAGTCCTTGAAAGCATTTACATATACATCAGGATTCAATTCGTAGATTTGATCCTCATCCATGCTTCTCTCTCATTAACTCACCACCAGCAGGGATTTATTTATTGCTTTTCTGTTTCCCACCACTACTCTGGATCAATTTCTATTATTCTCTTCTCCCTCACTCTTGCTCTTCTCACTCTTCTCTGGCTTCCTTTCTCTCACCCTTTGCTTCTGTTCCCACTTACCTACTAATTAATATCCTCTTCCTACTTTTTCTTCACAATCTTTCGAGGTAGAAAATCTGATTGATCTAGGTAACCACTGCTCTTCCTATTTTGGCAAATATTTTGTGCCAAAGCACCTCATGAGCCTTACACCTGCAATTCAACTGGTCCCATCCAATTAGCTCTGGGCAGGGGGCCAACAGGGTGTGTTACAGAACATGTCTGCCTATGAATAAAGAAGTGACTAGAACTCCTGCAGTGGCAGAGAGAAGAGATGCTTCTCTCAGGTGGAGACTGTGGGTTTGTATGTTCATTTATAAATGTAAAGTGCCCAGTGCATGATTGGAAGCTTCACAAAGGAGATAACACCAAAATGATTCCCAGTTTCCAAAAAAGGAAGGGCATTTTTTTTTGAGTGAGCCCTGGGCTCCTTCACACAGACTGTCAAATGTTGATTTCTCAGGTCAGTGAAGAATAGACTCAAATAAATGCTTCATGGGGCAAAGGAAAGCAGTGAAAATATCTGAGTCCTGTAATTCCAAATATCTTTAAAATGGCATTGAGAATGTCAACCCTCATTAGTGCGTGTGCTTTCAATTTAATAGAGATAATAAGCTAAAGGGGCATTGCAGAAGCAGAAGGAAAAGTTCAGAGAGATGTGAAGAAATCCATCCTCAAGAAAATAATTCTTAAAAATGTTCCCATTTGTCTATAAAACTAAACACAAGGGAACAAAACTCTCCAACGGTGTTTTGATCCTAGAGGGAAAAAAGACCCAATTTTTGTTGCTCTCCTTCTCTTTTAAATATTGCAATGTCTCTTGGATTTTTTTTTTCTTGAAATATTGTTTACTTCTTTTACTATTAAGCTTTTTGTGTGCTTGATGCATGACTGTTCAGAATGATTATAAGTGAACTGGGGGAAAAGATCATGTTTAATGCTTCTAATAATTCATCTTTTATTTGCATTATTTGAGAGACTGAATAGAAGGCAAAATGAAGAATTCAGTGGTGAGACATGCATCACCCTTATGCTATTCTATGCCCTGGTAATGCTACAGTGAACAGAATATACAAAATCCAGGCTCAAATGATGCTTTCTTTCTAGTATGATTTGGGAGAAACAAAGACCTGACACAGAAACAAATAAATGATCAGGACAAAATTTGAGATTTATAACTACTATGGAGGAAGTCAAAGAAGGTATTAGGTTAGAAAGAAAGGGAATGTGTGTGGCCATGTTATTTTAGATAAATGGATTGGATAGCCTTCTCTAAGAAGATAAAATTTGAGCTCAGACCTGAACTATGAAGATGAGACTGCTACATGAAATTTGGGCAAAAAACATTCTAGGCATAGTTTTGATAGAAGCACTATGGTTGGAAAGACCTTGCCATTTTAAGGAATAGAAACAGGGCTATTTTAATAACAGTGAAACAGTGGAGAGTGTGGTGAGATGAGGTTTGAGAGAAGGCAGGAGTCATTGTTTATAGTCAAGCTACCCTTTATCATGTATTATGCCAAAGCCATTCCTCCAGATGCTGCATACCTGACCCTAGCTACCAATCACCCCAAACTTCCTTCACATTGAGACATAAAGCAAAAAAAAAAAAAAAAAAGGAAAGTTAAAATAAATGGGGTGATCACATTTTATGATATTATCTTCCTATATAAGGGAAATGGTCAAGTTCAATCAGAAGCATTTGCCTAAGTGTGTTTATGTCCTTTAATTAAGAACACACAAAACTTAAGGGAAAATTTGGGCTAGATTTGTGACTCAGGTCTTCCAATGCCCAATCCAGTGATCTTTCCACTGTACCTCTGAGAACAATATGGTGTGTATATTTAGACAAGAAAACTGTAGAGCACAAAGGAACCTCTGCAAACCTTGGCATTGTTACTGGAGGGGCATTATCTGAAATGGTCTTGCTGAAATAACTGATTCAGTATGAAGTGGAGTCAGTTTTAACATACTCATGAGAGCATGTGAAAAAAAAATAAATGACAGAACTAGCCAATGTCCAAAAGAGATTAAGAAGTGAAATGTTAGCAATCCACCACTTCGGTTCTTCCTCCCTTG
This sequence comes from Myrmecophaga tridactyla, assembly GCA_004026745.1. Taxonomy (NCBI): domain Eukaryota; kingdom Metazoa; phylum Chordata; class Mammalia; order Pilosa; family Myrmecophagidae; genus Myrmecophaga; species Myrmecophaga tridactyla. Next base: position 6,831 of record PVIY010004796.1, on the reverse strand, counting down.
TGTTCATTTGGCACAAGCTGGTGTCCTCACATGGCCTTTGGAAACAGAGAATGGAGGTATTCTTTTGAGTGTTTGGCTTCATTTACATGTTTGAACTCTCAACACGATTTTGAGTGCATGGGAAAATCAAGTTACATTTCATTAGGAATAATGAAAAGGGCATTTGGAGTCAGATTTTTTGCTGTGATTTGAGGTGGCTATGCAACTTTTAATCATGGTGGCTGCCTTTCATATCTGCGTATTCCTTGTACAGTTAAAAAAAGAATAGAATCTCTTTTTTTTGGTATGTTAGAATGTGAGAATTTTGTTTGCCTTTTATCCTAATTTTTATGTTTTCATATCATTACTATAATAAAAAAGAAAAGAGTAGCATTTCCTTTTTTTTAAATCACATTCACATAGTTAAAATACTCAAATGTTTTGGCAATAGCCTTTCAAGGCCCTTGTTCTAATTTGATTTTTATTAATGTTTGGTCAAAATGAGAATCAAAGGCTTATATCTCTTTTATTACAAATATCCTTCAATTTAGGACATGTCCTGGGAACTTTGAAGCTGTGAGTAAGAGATTGCTAAATCATCATCAAAATTAGACATGCCAAAACCATTTAGTAGTGTTCAGTCTACCAGGACTCAATGGTGCATTTTTCCTCAGCAAGTTCTTTGCATGTCTGGTCTGCTTTTCCTTGTTGTAAGTAATTATGTTCCTGTAGCTAAGTTAAGGAACTAATTTCAGCCAACAATTCACAATTGTATTTTTGCTGTCCTGAAATTTGCTTTAAAAGAGATTTGAAACACATGGTATAGGTGTCATGTAAACCACATAAATGACTTAAAATTATGTTCTGGTCCTTTATTTCCATTACCTTTAGAATTTCTTGTACTTTGGAAGCATAGAGGAGTATCCTTAGGTCATCGGATCAAGGGAATTTTACTGTGCTCCACAACATTCACCATTTACTTGAGGTTCCCTACGGTGTTTACTATTGTCACAAACACATTGGCACCCAAATGTGTTCTTTTTTCTTGAGGTTCTTATCCAAGTATTTATCCTAGCCTATCTCTTGTTTTCTCTAGCAGTGAGGGTAGGCTAAGAGTTTGCTAAAAACTGGAGAACATCAACAGCGAATTTAAAGGGAATTAAAAAAGAAAATGCATGAAACGTAGCATTACCCATGTAAAGAACTCTTAATTTAGCTTGGATTGCTAGGACCTCACTCTACCTCCTGTTGGTGAGAAAAACACCATCAAAGAATAGCTAGTAGTGTTTCAATTTCTTTCTAGCAACACATCATTTGAGGACCATCTTACACACATATATACTCTTATGAAAACACAAGTGATGAAAGGAATTAATTTGACATTCTCTCTGGCCATGTCCTCCCCCTTCCTTCTCTTCTTACACTTCTGGTGTGTATCAAAATATAGAGTTTTTTTAAGCCACAGATGTGATTTATGTCTACTTGTAGGGCAACAGTCAAATATTATTTCCTCATGTTTGGGAAAGTAAGCTTTTCTTGGAAGACCGTTTGAAGGAATTGGGATATAGACTATGAGGATAATTGTGGGTATAAGTTAATGTGCTTTTTCTCAATGCAGATTTATACTATATCTTTGGAAAGTCAAAAGTCAAGTGTTTGATCCCCGAATGTGTGTGAGGAAGGTAAAATGCAGGGAGAGGATGGGATAAGTATAATTGGAAGGGAAAAGAGAAGGAGACTCAAGAACCAAGTAATACTAAAACAGGTAGAGATGCAAGGCTGTGAAAGCTATTGCAAAAACATAGTGAAGTTCAGTGGTTCTGAAATAGAATCCCCTGGGGTGCTTGGTCAAACACAGATTGCAGACCCCCAACCTAGAATTTCAACTTAGGGCATCTGGAGTAGTGGGGTCTAATAATTTGCATTTCTCACAAGTTTCCAGATGATGCTGGTGCTGTTGGTCAGGGAGCCACACTTTGAGAACCACTGCAGAACAGCATACATTTATGTCTAATCCATATGTATATTGGATATCAGCAAAATTTTAATGAAGAAATTTGCGTCCACTTTCCCAAGCCATCTCTTCTTATGCAACTCTCTCGCTTCTGTCCCTACTAATGGGTGTTCGGTTTTTCAGCTGTAGGCATTATTTTTATTCTTGCTCCTCCATATTGCTTAGAGAATAGTAATTTGCCTCTTACAGACCATCTCACTAGAGAGCTCCATATTAACATGTTTCCACTACTGCTACATGTCATACATCACCTCAAATACATTTGGAAAGTGCTTCTGGCTACAAGTACATTAATAAGTAAAATGAAAAACATTCTTGAATAATAATTGGGCTGAAGGTCTCACCTCACCTACTTTAAGAAAAAGCAGAACATTGCAAGGTAAAAGTGAAGTTATCAGGGGCTAAGCTAATATGAGTCAATTTCCTGAAGCTTCTCAAATCCACCCAACTATGGTATTGCATCTTCTGCTTTCCAGTAAGGCCAGTTCTGCATATATGGATAAACCTTGGAGAAAGGGGTGACAATTAGGCCTGCGGGCACAGAGAAGGCTGTTAAGAACTTCCCTTGTCACCCTCATTCATCATTTATTTAGCACTTCTTATAGCATACTCATCCCACCTTCCTCTTTCCTCAGTGAGCCCATAATTTGGGCTAGTCTTTCCCGATTCACTTCCCAGCAAATGGGAGGCAGACATGGAGATGCTATGCGGGATCCTCTGTCAAGAGAGAACGCACTCTGAGGAATGTCGTTAGCTGAAAGCAACCAGTGCTGGACTAGGATTCCATGCAGCACTCACGCCTGGACCGCATTCTCTCTGGCTACCCCTGACCAAGGGCTGAGCATGGTAGTGGAAACTGAGCAGAGTCATTTCTGTCTGAGGTGAGGCTCCTCTAAGAGGTAACTTTGCTCTGGGCTCCACCTGACAGATTGAAACTTTCTTAGAATTGCTCTGCAGACTTTTTCTACCCAATCATTCCCTTTCCCCCTCAACTTTCACAGGGATCAGAACTGCATCTAGTCTGAAGGCTTTCCCTGACTCCTCTCATTCTTTCTTCTTTTTACCTTCATAAGCATTTCCCCAATAAATCTGTTGCCCTTCTAATTCCCTCTCGGCATTTGTTTCCTACAGGTCCCAAACTGACATGAAAGCCAAGTATCTCCTTGCTTTTCAGAATCACCCTTAGACTCCTTATCCAAACTAGACAGTCTTGCCCAGAATTTCCTTTCTCCTCTTACTCCATTCATTTGCCATATTACCACCCCTTCCACATGCATCTCTCTGAGATTCCTGGCTTGGGAATAGGCTTCAACTCTTCCAGCATGACAAACCTGGAGACTCTGCCCATTCTAATATAGAAAGGTAAGAAAAGATCTCCAGTACATACAGGGAAAGAGATCTCTGAGCCAAGAAACGTGGGTTACAGTTCCAGTTCATGAAGAGAAGTGGCATATATGTACCTCTCTTTGGTTGCATATAAAAATATATGGAGGGGGTTGGCAATGGTGATGCAGTGGCAGAATTTTAACCTGCCATGCTGGAGACCCAGGTTCAATTCCCGGTGCCTGCTCATGCAAAAAATTATTTATATATTTACATAATTTTTAAAAAAATAGCAAACACTGTAGGAAATGTCAAGTAGATGGTAAATGTTGTGGAGCATAGTAAAATTCCCTTGATCCAATGACAGAGGCATTTCTGGTTCACACATTGACTAAGTAGTACAATTGCTGCTTAGCCTGTGGGGCCAGACAGACCCAAACATCCTGCAATGTCCACGGCAGTTCCCAACATCTCAAGACTGCTCAAGCTGAGAAACTCAGGGGGATAGCTTAGCTCTTCTGGAACTTGACTTTCTCATCTATTAAAAATAGAAATATTGAAATACTTGCCTTAACACAGTGCCTGGTACATAGTAAATGCTCAATTAATGTTAATATCTGTTCCATTCTGTTCTTTCTATTTCTATCTCAAAAGCTGTTGCAAAGATCAAATAAGATAATATGTGAGAAACTACTATGCAAGAAGTAAAGCTATATACTTATGTATTGTATTTCAAATATGGTTGGCACTCTAGTCTGCAGAATTTTATTTTAAAGAAGAATTAATCAATTAAACACATAGTTCTGACATTTATTCAACAATTCAAAACTTTCATTAAAAAATCCTTTTTAAAATAAATTATGTTATTTGTGCACCCTAGCCTAGGCTCTCCAAATGTGACCTGAACCAGTTTTTCCTGGTGTCTGCTGGATATCGTGAAGCTTCCTTCAGAGCCCAGCCCCGGAATCCAAGGGCATGCCAAGCTTGTTCTGATGGATGTTTTGTATACTGAAAAGGTTAATGTATTCAGGTTTCTGTTTAATTGAAAATCCCCAAGGAGCAAATAAACTTTTGTAAGAGGAAGAGAGGGAAACAGAGGAAGCAGCTGGTTAAACTGACTTATTCCTCCTATTCTCTCCTCCTCCCTTTTTTTTGTGTATACTCCCACCAATCTGCTTTTAGTTATTTTCTTTCTCAAAATCACTCAACATGGCTTGTACCTTGCGTGGACATGCATCTTTTCAGACTAGGTGAATTTCTACTATCGGAGCTGTAGTGCTTTCTCTGGGGAAAGTAGAGCTCTCTGCTTGAGTGAAAGATATCAGAAGAGGAATTCATGGAATATACTGTGTACTCAATAAATGTGAGAGAATATAATTTAAATTCAGTGTACTTTCTGGGGGTAAATTTGACTTTCCAAATTTCTTCATTTCCATTGCCAATCCTTTGCCAGATGGCAAGAAGTGCATGCGTTTGTGTGTGTATACGTGTGAGGGTGTATGTATGAGAGCATGAAAGAGGGAGAGGGAGAGAGGACAGAAAGACAGAGAAATGTAATGTTCATACACTAAGGACGTAATAAACCTTTTAAAGGTAATGCTATGCTTTGAATATATTATTGCCCAGTACAGGTAACATAATATTGTCAAGATTTGTCTCCTCATCTGTTACAATACCGGTTATAGTTTCATTAATAAGTGTTTTATGATGACAATGGAAGGACTACTTGAATATAATTAAACTTACCCTATAGAATGAGAATGATAAACTATATAATTAAATTGTCATAATTATATAATACAACAAACTACCAGCCTGGACAGTGCTCACCTTATTTGAGAAATGATGAAAACCATAACAAGTGCAGCTAAAGACAATGCCTTAGCTTTGTCCCTGTTTGGATATTCTGCTTTTGTTAAGGTCACTAACTTTACCTCTGTCTGATGCTGTTCTTCCCTGCCCACGGGGGGAGAGGAGGCTGCTACTGCAACCCCATTTTAAGTAGAGCAACTTCATCCACGGTTAGTTGTACAGGCTCTATCTCAGTTCAAATACCAGTTTTGCCGTTAACTATCTGTATAACTGTGGGCAAATAATTTTACCTATTTATGCCTCAACTTTTTCATCAATCGAAAGAGAACAATAAAATGGTTTACCTCAGGGCTATTGTAAAGATTAAATGAGTTAAAATTATAAAGTATGATCAGTATCTGTTTCAGATGGAATGTTCCATGTGTATTAATTATTACTCTTATTGATTACATTTTGAAGCCTTGGATTCTGTATACATCTCAGTGATGCTTGGATCTGAATGAGTGCATTCTTTTTTTTGAAGTCCTGAAGCATGCTGGTTGGTATTCTGGAACACCTGGAAGGGTATTCTCTCAAATTGTGCTTTGAGACGGCTCTATGTCCTGTCAGCTCTGGATTTGTCCTCTCTCTCTCTCTCTCCTTATATATACATAAAGATGCTATATATAATGTCTGTCTTTCTGTCTGATTTATAAATAGCAGTGGGGACAATATTATAAACATTACCCTTTGGCTTTTGTTGGGAAAAGAAACCATTTCTGAGTTTAGATTCCTTCCTGGAGATAGTCTTCTTCCCTACTCCCTTCAAGCCAATAAAAGCAAGAACATAAGCAAAAAATACCTATTCATCACTATTCTTGGCTATCACAATTGAAGTGTTACTGTTTGACAACCTCATGATAAGCTAGACCAGTTCCTATGAAAATGCATAGAACATCAAGCCTCCTATGGAGGCAACACATGAACCAAATATATTTTATATAAGGTTGTGGTAGACAGTCTCTATTCTGGGCCCCATAATCCCCATTCCACTATTTGTGCCATTATTTAATAATCCCCTCCCCTTGAGTGTGGGCTGGACCTAGTGACTTGCCTCTAATGAACAGAATTTCACAAAGGTAAAGGGATGTCACTGCCAAGATGAGGTTATTATAGACTCCGGCTTCCATCCTGCTTGCCCTCTCTCATTTGCTTACTCTGATGGAAATCCAGCTGCCATATAACAATGGGCCCTGTACAGAGGCACACAGACTCTACTTAACAATCAGGGAAGAATGAAGACCGACAGACCAACAGCCTGTAATGAACCGAAACCCGTTAACAACCACTTAATGAGATTGAAAGCAAATCCTCTTCCAATGAATTTTGGGGTGTCTATGACCCTAGCTGACACCTTGATTTTAACCCTGTATAAGACTCTGAGCTGGAGGGTCCTGTTAGCCTGAATTTGGAGGACCAATTCCTGACCCACAGGAAACATGAGACAATAAATGTGTGTTGTTCTAAAGATGCTAAATTTTGTGCTAATTTGTTACACAGAAATAGATACCTAATACACTTTCGTTAGCTGATTTTGTATTAGGAGAAATAAAAGAGAAATTAGAATTTTTTAAAACTAAGATATATTCATTTTTGTTGTTCTTATTTTAATGTTGTCTCATCAAATATATAAACCATTATTTTGTTTCCATGTAGTTCAGTCT